>SJVG01000459.1:0-29458 GCA_034774675.1 Scedosporium minutisporum
GCATTTGGGGTGGATGGTTCGAAGGTTTGGTGGCGGAGGGGTTGTGAGGTCGGATGGTTGAGGTTTATCGCATTGATGATTTGGAGGATTGGTGTACTAAATGCGGTCGGAACTGTACTAAGTAAGAAGAAGGGTGCCATTCCCGATAAAAGATTTTCCCGCGATATTAGCTTACACGGCCTTCATCCACCAATTTGGTAATATAGGATACTTCAGATTTCTAGCTACTTCTGCTAACTAGAGGGTGAAAAAGTAAATAAACTAAAATAAAACGAAAAGACCGCAAGGAGAGTAAATAAATAAATAAATCACGAAAAGAGTAAAGTGAAAAAGAGATGTAGACTACTATATTCAAGTAGAAAGTCGCTATGAAACGGGTTCTCCAATATCCTCTTTTCCGGGGACGAGGTCCTTGCGAAAGGCATCGAGGATTACCTATACTTGGCTTTATTTTTGAATTGAGGTTGACCTTTGATACTCTTTTCCGCCTCTTCTGGAATCTTGCCTGCTCCCAGCTGGCCTTGGGTCAGCGGACTAGACGGAACGTCCTTGGAGGGTTTTTGGTATATCGTCTCATATCGTTGAGTCCAGAAACGATCGAGGCCTCACATGTCCACGTTGAATTGACCTTCCGCTTGGAGGACTGAGGGAGGCCTGGTCTTTCAAGTCCACATCCAATTCAATGTTGTTGTTGGTGTTGTTGGTGGGAGGTGGTGTGGGCAGCTTACAGTGTGCAGTCTAAATGATACTATTACTGGCAGTTGAATTAGCTAAGGTACCAGTGCTATGTACCATTATGTCACCATCAATCCACCACCAGGCAATGCAATATCGCGGGCAACCTCAACCTCTCAACCTTCGTGCCTTGCCCTACCATCATCCAGGACCGCGGGTCCCTGTCGATGCGAATCCCGCCGAGGAAGTGACTACGCGATTGAGGATGGCCATGCGTCTTCATACGACCAGATCCCCTTAACACCTCAAACCGATCCCCCTTCTCACTTTGGGCCTCCAACACCGGCACCAGCCAACAACGGAGAGACCCCACGTGGGGTATTACCTTGCGACAATGTGCGTAGGACTTGCTTCAATCTCGAGCCGTGAGCCGGCACCTAACTAGGCAAACAGGTTCGAAAAGTCACTATACGACCTCATTAGAGGTCTGAGGAACCATAAGGGGAATGAGCGCGAGTATATCCAGAACTGCCTCAAGGAATGTCGGTCGGAAATCCGGAGCGCCGATATGGGTAAGCAGTCCCAAGCCCTCCTCGCCGCCTTTCCCCTGCTGCGGTCCCGGTCTAAGTGCTGACGGAGCTTCGCTATTCAGACCTCAAGGCGACCGCGTTACTCAAGCTCATTTACCTCGAGATGGTTGGCCATGACATGTCTTGGGCGTCTTTCCATGTCCTCGAAGTCATGTCGTCACCCAAGTACCACCAGAAACGGGTTGGATATCTCGGTGCTGCCCAAAGCTTTCGACCCGACACGGAAGTGCTCATGCTGGCGACGAATCTTCTTAAGAAGGTATGGGGGCGTCTTGCTGGGAGACTGTCTTTGTGTTGGGAAGTGCTTGTTACTCATTCATGGTTTTGTAGGATTTGGCGTCCACCTCGATTCCCATTATGTCCTTACCGATTACGACCCTCCCGCATATCATCACACCTTCCTTGGCCCTCTCCGTGCAAAGTGAGATGCTTTCTCGTCTCGGCCACTCGCATCCGAACGTGCGCAAGAAGACCATCATCACACTCTACCGCCTCGCCCTCGTGTACCCCGAAACCCTCCTCGCTGCTTGGCCTAGGATAAAGGAGCGCCTGATGGACAAGGATGAAGACCCTAGCGTTACTGCCGCTATTGTCAACGTTATTTGCGAGCTCGGATGGCGACGACCTCACGACTTTCTGCCCCTTGCGCCCCGGTTATTCGAACTTCTTGTAGATGGAGGGAATAATTGGATGGCCATTAAGCTCATCAAACTCGTGCGTGCATTATTACGTGACGATGCGGCGGTTCTGCCGATGGCCTCTGTCTAACCTGCCCTTTCTTTTAGTTTGCTACTCTCACGCCGTTAGAACCCCGTCTCGTCCGCAAACTACTCCCTCCCTTGACCGAGATTATCCGCACTACGCCAGCCATGTCTTTGTTATACGAATGTATTAACGGGATCATCCAGGGAGGTATCCTCGGAAGCGCAGATGACATTTCCGGCAGGGAGGAGATTGCCTCCCTGTGCGTTGACAAGCTGAGAAGCATGATCCTGGTAGACGGCGACCCAAATTGTATGTCCTTCTGGACCTTTCCCCCACATCTACCCGTTGTTCTAACTGGGGACACACAGTGAAATACGTTGCGCTCCTCGCCTTCAACAAGATCGTCGTGACCCATCCTTTCTTAGTGTCTCAGCAAGAAGACGTAATCCTGGAATGCATTGATAGCCCCGATATTACTATCCGAATCAAGGCGTTGGACCTGGTCCAGGACATGGTTTCTTCAGAGAACCTCTTGTCCATCGTTGGCCGGCTGATGAAGCAGCTAAGGGCTTGCCAACCTTCTAAGCAAGCCCAAGGCTTTGCCACTCGGCAATCCAGTACGTGGAATGATTCAGATGAGGGCTCGAACAACGATTCTCCAAGGGTATCGACATCGACTAGCGAAGCATTACCAGAAGAGTATCAAATCGACATTATTGGCAGAATTCTCAAGATGTGCTCCCAAAATAATTACATCTCCATCTTCGACTTCGACTGGTATATCGACGTTTTGACGCAGCTCGTGCGACTGGCCCCGGCTCCTCGGACATTTGAACAAGACCCTTATCTTCACGCCTCTCGCTCCCCAGCTGTGGACGTAACTGAGATGATTGGGGATGAGTTAAGGAATATCGCGGTTAAGGTCAAGGCCATGAGAGGCTCTGCGGTGAGGGCCGCCGACCTCATAGCGCAACAGCTTCTCTTAGACACGCCCAATCAAAATTCCATCTCCTCTGCCGCGCTCAAGTCGATAGCCTGGCTTCTCGGCGAGTATGCCACGTCACTGGCATCTCCTGATAACACGCTCGCATCGATCCTGCAGCTCATCCCAAGAGCATCCTCCCCCATTATTCTCATCACCTGCATCCAAGCTACCGCAAAGATATTTGCACTAATAGCCGGCGACCAGTACCAGCCATGGACAGCAGAACGCAAGAGCAGCATCTCTCTGCTCATGGCTCGAGTCATTGATGCGTTCGAGCCCCTGACTCAACACCCAAACCTAGAGGTGCAGGAACGCTCTGTCGAATTCGTAGAGCTTCTAAAGCTTACCTCTGAGGCGGTGTCTGGGCACCCTCCATCCACGGATGAGACACAGCAAGATCCACCCCTTCTACTAACTCAAGCCATCCCGTCTCTCTTTACCGGCTGGGACTTGAACTCCGTGGCTGTAGGTGCTCAAGCGAATGTACCAATACCGGATGGCTTGGACTTGGACGATCCCATTCATCCAGATTTGGAACGACTCCTGGCAGAAGCGGATCTGCCATTCCTCAAGAATGAGGAAAGCGACGCCTTTACCTCGTACTACTACAAGAAGCCTGCGGCAACATCGATTTCCTCAGAGATGACTATGCCCGCGATTAGCAGGCTAGGCGGCGCGCCGGAAGAATTCACGAGCTCTTACCAGCAAGTAACTGAGGACAGCTACCTTGATGCTGATATCGTGGCGAGGCGGCGGGCCGAAAGACTCGATCGCAACCGAGACGATCCGTTTTACATTGGCAGCAGCGACGCCAGCAAGTCTTCCACGCCCATCCACAAAATCCTTCAATCCACCAACGGTCCCGAGCTGGATATCGACTCCATCCCCATCATGCAGCTCGACATTGATAAGCTCGCCGCCGATACGTTGCCGACCTCTTCTACCAGACACCACGCAAAGCCTCTGGCGACTCCCAGCGTGCGCCGGCAAATCGTCGTCGCGCAAGACGAGACGCTCGGCGGAAGCGGACGATCCACGCCGCGCACCCACGATTCGGACGAGTCGCGACACGGTCGAGGAGTAGGAGGAGGAGCAGGAGGACGGTCGAAGAACTCCTCGTCCATCCTCAAGGTCAGCTCCTCGGGCATCGAGTCGCTCAGCCTAGAGGCCGGGGCGCCGACGGAGGACGCACGCGCGAGAGACGACGAGGAGATGGCCAAGGCGATGAAGGAGGTGGAGAGGTTGCGGTTGGAGATGCAGAGGGCGAATGAGAGGATTCAGGTCGCGCAGGGCGTGGATGTCGAAGGCACGGTGGTGAAGAAGAAGAAGGTGAAGAAGGGGACGAAGAAGGGAGTTGCTGGGACTAAGAAGAAGAAGAAGGCTGCCGCTACGGCTGGAGAGGCGGGTCCTGCGAGCGGGAACGGGGTCGAAGATGCTGCTGCGGGAGGGGATGATGCTGTGGTGGTGGTGAAGAAGAAGAAAAAGAAGGCGAAGCCGCTTGTTGAGATAGAAGAGTGAAAGGGCATACAGGGTTGGGAAAAATAAAATGGAAGTCATTCGTGATGTTCTGAAGATCATATGCATCTGCCCATCTGCAGCTCTCCTGTTGCCTGGGGATAGAGAAACAGCCCTGGCCAATATAAGCGCCAAAAAAGAAGAGTAAAAGACGACGGGCTAGATTCCGTACGAGTCTTCGCGATGATATATGCCAAAAGGGGGTGAAGAGAAAGCGAGGGACGAATGTTGTTCTTTACTTTGCAACGCTGTCATACATGATATATTCCCAAGAGAAAAACAACCCAAAGCGAAATCATCTTCTCCCCTGCTCTCCGCCTCGACATTCCTCTCCTCATCATCTCCTATGCAATCTCCCCTGGTACAGAAGGAAAATCAAGTCCAATTGATGTAACATCCTCGTGCCGTGCCGATTATCTTGAAATCAGCATTCACAGCTAGGGAAAGTAAACAGTAGAAAGGAAAAGGAACGACAAAAGAAAAGCTAAAGCAAGGCAGAAACCATTTCCTCATTCCCATAGATGATAAAAACCCATCACTCATACACATCGGTGTGTTTTAAGAAAAATCCCAATGCCCACCTTTTACCACCCGCTTTCCACCAACTTGTTCTTCAAAGCCACAATTGCATAACCAAAAAAAAACTTAATCGGCCATAGGCTTATCCTCGAGCGTCACAGCCCTATGCGTAAGAGTCTCAGAGCGCTGCCGGGGCGACTCGGGCAACGCAACAGGGATCCTCCTCCCGGTCGAGAAGCGCGCTCCGCTGCGTGATAAGCTATTCCTCTTCTCGATAGGAGACTCCGAAAGGACGGCTTCAGTCCTCGAGGCGTAGCTTACGCTCTCGCCCCCGTTAGCAGCTGCCGCCACCTCGACCGGAGAACCCGTAGACTCGGATCCGGGCACCTCGAGAGACTGCCTCTTGAAGCCGCCCACGCCGCTCCCGAGGCTAGATCGGTGGCGTTCATTCGAAACCGTGGGGCTGGCGATGGGGAAGCGGGTCTCAGGTCCGCCGGTGGAGCGATCGCGTCTGTGACCGCGAGGGCCCGGGGCGGGACTGGTGGCGCGGCTGCGGCTGGATCCAGGGGCGGCGCCTGCCTTCTCGAGAAGGAGTCTATTGCGCTCTTCCATGTTCGCCTTGCGGTTGCTCTCGTCGGTGCTGATAGCTCGCGGTCTCGGCGCCGATCGGCCGAGGGAACCGGAGTAGCCAGGCGTAGACATGCGCTTGAGTTCGTTGAAGATGGCGTCCTTGTGGGCGAAGAGGTCTCGGATGAGGCGATAGGCGTGCTTCTCCTCCATGGTAAGCGAGGTCTCGGTCTTGGGCCGGAGGATGCATGGCGCGATATTAGCGGCGAGGGCGGAGACGTAGGCTTCATCGGCGGATGTGAGGTCGATGAGGCGTGTAAAGTGATTCATGCAAGCATCGAGTGTAGCAATGTTGGAAAGGCGCAGCTGCGAGAGGGTCTGCTGTAACACTGCAACGTGGGCGGAGTCTGCGGTGTCCGGTGAGGTGTTTGAGTAGATGGACCGGACAATTTCATAAACGTGAGATGAGATTAGAGAATCTAGTGTAAAGGATAGTTAGCTGGTGTCAGGGTGGGGATTCCTTGTTTTGCAGTTCCCACTTACCAGGTAGTTCGAGTAGATAAAGTTTCAGCAGGCTGGCAACAGTCGGGACGTCAAAATCAGCAAAGGCTTCGGGGGAGACGGGCTTGCCGTCGTTGACCCTCGCGCGGAGCTTGTGAGTCTGAGTCAGTGGCACGTCAACGAGCCAAACACCTCGCATCGCCGCGTCATCTTCGAGATCGGGATAGTGGTTGTCCAGGTAGGTAAGAATGGTGGTGACAATGCTAGGCACGCGCTTCTTATCGGCGGTTGCTCGAGCTTCTAGATCAACACCAAAGGTCTGTTGGTCGACCTTGTTATAGTAGTTTCCGTAGACGACGACCTTGGGGAAGAAGCTTCCGGTGCGGTAGTTCTCAATCAAGTAACGAAGATCATTCGCGGGCTGAACAGCCTCCTGGAACAGCATCATGTTGTCGACGGTAGACTGGAGACTGGGGATGACGTTGCTAACGGTTCCAGAAAAGTCAAGCAAGACCGTTTTGATAGCCTTTAGCCTATCCAACTCGCACCGCTCAAGGAATTTGAGATGAAGTATAATGGCTTCCTCTAGCTCACAACGCATCTCGTCTAGCTTCTGGACGCCGGCTTTGTACTTGTCGTCGGCCTCCCGAGCTTCCCGCTGGAGTTTTTGCGCGGGGGTCTCGTTGGGATGCGGGTTGTTGAGGACGTTCCAGTTCGATAGGTATTCGCTCACGGCACCAACCACGGGGGAATCGGACCCATCGGAGACGGGGAAGGACATGGTCCTGGATGTAGTGAGCTTCTTCTCTGGCACGCCAGAGATTTGGAAGGCCTTGGGGCGCCACTGGTAGAACATCCTCGAGCTATTGGCGAATGTGTTGCCGACATTGCCCACTAGGCGCAAGAAGCCGTTCGATACGAGATCCTGACCGATGCGCTCGGCATAGCTTATGCTCGATGTGCCCATATGTCGCTGGAGATATTCGACGATATCGGTACCGGCAGAAGTGTTCTGGTATGTGCCGAGCACGGGCACCTTGGTCTCTCCGAGCTTGATGGTAGTGAGCATATGGGCCAGTATCTTCTTCAACTGTTCGACTCCATAGACTTCGTCGCCAATCTCGTAGATATCCTCATCGACCTCTTCGATGGGCGGCTCCTGGTTCTCGGATACCTTGATCTCGGGGATGGCGGCCTTTGGACTCGACTCGGGGTCCCGGAAGGCCAACTTGTTTTCTTCTTCGAGATCTTCTACCAGACGGCACTTGTTTAAGTAGTTGCTCCGAAGCTTCTTGACGGCCTCGAATTGCCGGTCGTGGGCCTTGATTCGCGCTTGCAGCTCGTCCTGGGAGTCTTGGATGCGGGCTTCGTGGGCATCGCACCATCGAGAGAAGGGGTTGACAACAAGGTCTCGGATATTCTGGGCGATTTTCTTGTGAGACTTGCTGGCGTCGTCCATGTTGGTTCGAACGCCCTCGTACGCCTGTAGAGGGTTACGAGCTGGTTAGTCCATCTCTCTTATTGCATCCATCGGGCTAAGGACCGGCGGTCCGTTGCATCCCCACCTTGCGAACACTGGCTCCATCATCTTTGCTAAATCCACCGGTGATTTTGTCGGCGGTCGGGGCGATGTCTGCTAATCGTTGGCCGTAAATCTCCTCGGCTTCGGCTCGCATCCGCGCAACTGTGAGGACCTGGCGGTTCTCCAGCACTCCCTGCTGGAGCTTCCCGAACAAAACCCCAAGGCCTAGAGAGGGGGGCAGACATCAGTTAGCCTCGTAACCACGGGCATGGTGAGCAGACAAGCCCCAAGGCTGGAGTAAATGAATTTCGCTTTAACGCACCTGCTGCATAGTCGGCAGACCAGAATGAATCTGCGAAGCTCGGCATGGCGAGTGGATCGCGCTGTGGTTGACAAGAACAATTGGCGAAATGTATATAATCCTAGGGTTGGTCGCGCTGTGTGGAGGTCGCTTCTATGGGCAGGAAAAGGAAAAAAGGTCGTTACACAGTCGGTGAGAGGTTGTTTCGTTTGACGTGTTGCGGGTCCAGGATGCAGGAGGCAGGAGGTGGTAGACGAGGCTGTTGCTGACTAGGAAATTATTTTCCTATGGGAGACGTAAATACGAAGCAGGTATTGACGACGCCGGCATATGCAGACCATAGACTACAAGTATCAAAGAAGATCAAATGGGTTTCAAAGGAGGCACCAGACACAGTTCTTGGGCAAGAAGGATTACAGAATTAGAGGACGTAACAGGGCAGGAACAAGGAGACAAGGACAGGTCAGCTTCGTCTGCGGCTGGAATCCAATGGTGATGGTTGGTGTGGACCGTGGAGGCAGGTGCTAGTGTACTTCGTACATACACGAGTACGTATGTCATGTCGTTTTGGGAATCAATGGTTGGACTCGTTGGAGTCCTCATTGACGCTTTGTAGCATCAGAACAAAGTACCGAGTACGTACTCTGCAAATATTGGATGAATGGCTGTGTTGGAATAACATTGCATGTACCAAGCATGTATCGCTGCCGCCAACAAGAAGCAGCACGGCCGGACAGGAAAGAGAGGGTAACGCAACATTGAAGCATCAGGCTCAACTCTGATCAGTGATAACCTCCGGATTGATTGATGGCCATATTGAATCGTGTGGTTCTGAGCATGCCCGACCAGATATGCGAGACATCGAAGTTGCCCAATTTCTTCTTTTTTATATTCCTTTTTGTATGCCTTATGGGCGCTTCATCGTCAGATGAAAAGCTGAGGTACTTGAGCCGATAGACCTGCAAAGACTCGACTTGAGTACCCATCAATGAACAAAGATCAATACTCAATACTCAATACTCGAACACGCCCAAACCCCTGGCGTACCCACTCCCAATAAGGCGCAGATCCTGGGCCTGGGTTGGCCTTAGCCACTGATTGAGCGATAGTGCCAGCCCGCTCAATGTGGGTGCACTATAAATATCCGCTCACCCCTGAAACATGAACAATCAATGAAGTACGAAGTACTTCGTGTCTGCGGCAGAGGATAGGACAGCCTTGACCTGGAAGGAAAAAGTTCTGTCAACTTCCGTGACATTGATCCCCAAGGTCGGGAAAATGGATTGAAAAGGCTCACCAGTTTTAGACCGGCTGCTCGTGCCCGCACCCTACCTCCGACTCGGCTTTCCATCGTCTCGTCGATTTAGACGGAGACTTAGTCGACTCCTCAACCCAACGGATTGATGTCCTCACTAATACCAGGCACCGCGGACACCACTGATTGCCTCCCGGAGCATAAGATGGAGACTATGAGGCCCTGCCGATCAGTGCCGCCCGTCCTTATGCATCATATCAACAAGTTTCCAACGGACAACGGACAAAAAGGCCGGAGCCAGAAACGCGCGGCTAATCTTCCAAAGCCCTATTCGTCACATTGCGACGGTTGTGTGGACTTCAAACTTGACAGGGGGTCTTATTCTCTGATTGACTGTAGACTATTCATGAGATCTAGGATGGGGGAAGACGTGAAATTTTAGGACAGACTTATAATATCTTTTTTAATTAGCTAGTCATTGGAGATATTTGATCTTGGGCTTCGTTTCGAGATGAGAGAATAATGTTTCGCTGAGCTTGGCAGTCTTAATTGTGAAAGTTAGTGGAATTGAGAGCATCGGTTGAACTTCACTCCGTCAAGCACGTCAATTCTTCTCCAAACGACTCATCCCAATCTTTCACCTCACTTCACCATCTCGATATCATCATTCCCTATCTTTTCATCCAAACGGCGCGCAGATTGTCTAGATAATATATGCGTATTTCATCAAGCGTAGCCGCCTAATTCTCTGCATAATGTCCTTCAAAGACCGTCATTCCTATCTCCCCTTATCAAAACCGGAGAGTCCCGCTGTCGACTCTAAGCGGCGCCCCGGCTCCGTGAACGGCCTCTCACAGTCTCGCCATGTCACGAAGAAGCGTGTCCTAGCAGCAGCGCTGTCCTTACTCTCCATCAGTCTTTTATTCAGACCACTAGCCGATAACTACCGCAATGTAGTGCCCACGAGACATCGGCCATCGCCATCTTTAGACTCCAAAGACTCCGAGTCAATCGATGACCGTGTCCAAAGCATACTCACGCACACCCCATTGATCGGTATCTCACCATGCCCGCATCTTCACATGTCCTGCTCCTGGATAACCTATTTCTAAAGAATAATTATACTAGATGGACATAATGATTTGCCAATTTTGATCCGTGGCCGCTACAACAACCACATCTATCAAGAGAACTTCACTGCGCCCTTCGAAAAGGGTGGTCTGGTTGGCCATGTCGACATACCCCGTCTAAGGGATGGATTGAACGGCGGCTTCTTCTGGAGCGTCTTTGTACCGTGTCCCGCTGACGGTGCCGATTTCTCTGATGGAAACTACGCTGAAAGTGAGTAAGCCCTTGTACAAGCATTGCCTGGAGAAACTTCAGCGCTGACGGCCGACTTCCGTTAGGCGTCCAGTTTACCTTGCAACAAATCGACTTAGCCACTCGGTTGAAGGAGGCCTATCCGAACGACTTTTCCGGAACCGTCGATAGCAGCAATGCCCTAGACGCCTTCAAAAATGGCCAGCTCATCTCCCCCTTAGGAATTGAAGGGCTGCATCAAATTGGCAACTCTGTTGCGAATTTGCGCCGGTTCCATGCCTTAGGTGTTCGATATGCCACCCTTACTCATAACTGCCACAACAAGTACGCCGATGCTGCCCTCCTCGAGCATCCAATTCGCAAGGCAGAGCCGAAGTGGCACGGGGTGAGCGCCGAAGGCAAGAAGCTAGTGGCGGAGATGAACCGGCTCGGTTTAATTGTCGATTTGTCACACACTAGGTTTGTAGCCTATAGATAAAAGAATCCCCAAGCGCACATTTCCCGGACCTTCTACTGACTCCTGCCCGTTAGCGAGGACACCATGATACACGTGCTCGGCGGCAAAGACAACTGGAAGGGAAGCGAGGCACCCGTCATCTTCAGTCACAGCTCTGCATACAGCATCTGCCCACATCCACGAAACGTCAAAGATAACGTCCTTCAACTTGTTAAGGAGCGTCACTCCCTGGTCATGATCAACTTCAACCCTCCATTCGTCGCCTGTACTGAATCCGACAACGACAACGGCCTGCCTAAACATGTGCCCGAGGACGCCAACATTCATCAGGTCGTCAAGCATATCGTGCATATCGGGAAGTTGATTGGATACGACTATGTCGGCTTGGGCAGCGATTTCGACGGCATCGAGAAGACGCCTGAAGGTCTGGAGGATGTATCTAAGTATCCCGCTCTCGTGGCTGAGCTTCTACGCCAAGGTGTCAGTGATGAAGATGTCGCGAAAGTTGTCGGTGGGAATCTTCTACGTGTCTGGCGCGATGTAGACGAAGTTGCATCTCGCCTGCAGGCAGCGGGGGCGCCCATCTTGGAGGATGATTTGCCGAGTCTGTGGAGTGACTCGGAGTGACCAGACCAGTCCTCGCAATTTATAAGGCTGTACAGATAAGAAATTGGACTAGAACATTTGTATTCTAACAGATTTATAATCATAAGCTCTTGTACATTGAATGCGATGATCACCCCAGTGATGGTCAACATCCAAATCCTCCATCGTCTCTAGGTCCACATGTGTTATACAGAGGCTGCCGTCTGACAGCCTGAAGGTGACTCGCTCCCTTTCCAATGGCAATCGAAATCGATCACGCAGTGAATTTGTAAGCCGCCACAATCATAGGTAGAGCCGAGTTAAAAAAGTTGTTGTTGGGCACCATCCTAGCCCAAAGATCGGCTCGCTCAACCACGGCGGTCCAGCCTGTTGAGCTTCCGCGCGGTGTAAATCTGGTTCCTCGTCCTCTGTCCGCGGGCCGGTAAACCCATCGCGTGTCTCCTTCCTCGGTAACTTCCCATATCCTTCAACCGCTTTAAATTCTCGTGTAGAATTCGCTTCGCGTCGTTTTCGATCGTCATTTGAGAAAGTTCTGCTGTGAGCGCTGTTACGGTCTTCGCTGAAAGGGCGCCGACTTTTGCGAGGGGGAAGATGGAGTATTTCGCCATGATGCGCGAGGATGTCGTAGGTCCGAGGGCGTAGAAGCACTCGAGCGCTTTCTAAAGGATTGGGAGCTCGATGTTAGGCAAGATTCGGGGACTGAGAGTATTGTGAGAGCTAGATCCTCCTACCTTTACCGGCATGCGCGCCTTGAAGTTGACACCTAGAATGAAAACCTAGAGAGTTCAATTGTGTTAGCCAAAGCTCTAGGTTTCCTATTAGAGGTATTGGTCAACCTACCATCTTGAAGTGATACCCGTCTCAGTCTTTGCTACTCTGGGAGGTGTGAGGTTCAATTTGGTATCATGAGGCGTGGTTTTGGTCAATCAATTTTTAGCACCCAGATTAGCCACAGCTCATCATCAAGCCACAACTCCAGCCTCAACACTGATTTCGTCTCCTAAGTACTTAGTACCTCAACACCTTGAATGAATGAGGCCATAATCAGCCAGTTATTTTCTGTACAAAGTACTTTCAGGGGTCTACAAAGCCGACTGATGCTCTGGTACTCATTTCCACCCCTCCTATTCCTGGAGAAACTGGGTGAGGAAGGCACTTGAAACACTGGCCCCATTAATAACCAGCACCCGCTATTGTGCAAGAGCAACAGCAGTGAAGCTAGTGACCTGTCCTCTTGGACGCTAGCAATTGAGCAATAGCAACAGAGCATATATTCTTCAACCCCCCTCTCCCTCTCCAAACACCACGCTGAACTGCGACAACAATCCTTCATTTGAAGCTTTGGTGTCTTGCAATCATCATCTCCTCACATTGCGCAAACCCATCCCCACAACCAAAATGCTCAACGTCAGGCGGATTTTCCTCTCCGCCCTGCTCCTCCTCGGAGTGAGCATGGTCTTCCTCGCCCAGCCCGCCGAAGCTGCCAAGGGCCCCAAGATCACCAACAAGGTCTACTTCGACATCACCCACGGCGATGAGCCATTGGGCCGCGTCGTCTTCGGCCTCTACGGAAAGACTGTCCCCAAGACTGCTGAGAACTTCAGGGCTCTCGCTACTGGAGAGAAGGGCTTCGGCTATGAGGGATCGACCTTCCATCGTGTCATTAAGCAGTTCATGATCCAGGGTGGTGACTTCACCAAGGGCGATGGCACTGGTGGCAAGTCCAGTGAGTTTTCCCCTCCCTCAGATGATAATCTAATTTCTTCACGGGCCATTAATGTATTAACGGCTTTTGCGTTTCCTAGTCTACGGCGACAAGTTCCCCGACGAGAACTTCAAGCTCAAGCACTCCAAGCCCGGCCTCCTCTCCATGGCCAACGCCGGCAAGGACACCAACGGCTCGCAGTTCTTCATTACCACCGTCATCACCTCGTAGGCTGCCTCTACCCTCGGAATGTGAACACTATTCTACGCGCCCCATACTGACACGTTCTTCTTACAGTTGGCTCGATGGTCGCCATGTCGTCTTCGGCGAGGTCCTCGAGGGTTACGATATCGTCGAGAAGATTGAGAAGGTCCAGACTCAACCTGGCGACCGCCCCGTCAAGACGGTCAAGATCGCCAAGTCCGGCGAAATTCCCGTCCCCGAAGAAGGTATCCACGTAGAGCTTTAAGTCAAGACGCTCTGTCTATTTGTCATACCTGTACACTTTTCCATACCTGAAAGATGAAAGAGGGAGATCACGCATGTATATTCTCCGATGACTACAAAGACAATCAAATATGAGGCTCTCTAGCCATGTCATTCTCTTTTTCTATTTTTTTTCTATTTGCTTTTCACTTTGCCGCTGCACCAAAAAAAGGGAACTCGCTGATTCGTGTTCGCAACCACTTCCTCCTCCAGGTCTTTACGGAAATGCATCCTGGGCCTCTGGCCTAAACGGAGAAGATATCCCAGTTAAACTCGATAGCGGCTCCGGAGGCATCTCCTTCCTTGGGAAGGCTGTGATGGCGGGCATCTTTTGCGCCGCTGTTGTCACGGTGTACGCCAGGCGGATGCGCAGGAGCGCCAGTGATGAGAAGTATTCGTAAAGTGTTCGCACAAGTATAGGCTCGCAAATGGTACCCTCGCCTCTTTGATTTTCGATACTCTTTTTGCCTTTGGTGTTGTAGCGCTCTTCGTGTCGTCTTGCATTTCCACGTTTTGATGTTGGCGACTTGTAACCATCACGTGCCCCGCATTTTGGATTCAAAAATCTTCAAAAAAGCTATCGCTTGATAACACACATTCTCGACCCAAGACCGTCAATCTCTCGAGTTCGAATATTTTCTTTCAGGGGAATTTTACTCTGGTTCATATCGCTGTCCATTTTCTGAAAGATAAATATCGATAAAAAATGCGGGTTCTAAATCTAAACTTTTTCTCTTGCGCCGTCAAGACCTGCAAGGTCTCCAACCAATCTTTCCCCCTCCATCCCCAGGACGCCGAGCTTGCGCAGGACGATGACGCCAAGTACAGGCCCGAGATCCTCGTCGGCCTGCTTCCCCGACTTGACTGGGCTGCCTTGAGGACTACGTGCACCGAGGTGAGTTTGCGCATGTGTTCTCTTTCATTCTCCATACCTTACCAAGCATACTACTTCGCGTTCACCAACGGGTATAACTCCCGGTGTGAAGATGGGAAATTATATTATAATATGCTAACGCCGCCCTTGTGACAAAAGCTGGGATTCCCCGAGCTTCCCGAAAACCCTCCAACGGTAGAGGCGCTCCAGACTGATGAGAAGCTTGCGGCTGACCTGCACCGCTTGCTTATGGAGACTCATATCGTTGAGGGGAAGTTGACGTGCGGGAGCTGTGGGCGGGAGTATCCCATTCGAGAAGGGATTCCCAATTTCCTGCTCCCGAGCCACTTGGTATGATGGGGGATCTGCTTTGAGTGGGGAGGCGCGTTGATGGTGGTGGGGTTGGCGGTCAAGGTTGAGGGTTTAGATTCATGAGGAACAGAAGGAGTGCTAGTTTCTTTCACGATTAGAGAGGCATACAAATGGCGTCACGGCGTTGACTGGGTAAAGAAAAAACGGCATGAACAGGGGAAGGGATTCGGGCTAAGAGGGTGAGAGAGGTTTCACGTCACAGACGATAGAGGAGAGAGGTTTCGTGATCAAGCATGCGATTAAGGCCTGTTTCTAAATGATTCCCAAAATTAAACGCAAAAACTCCCAGACTGCCCTGCGGACATATCCTCGATCCAATGCACCCGTGATTCCGCCTTACATGATCTTACACATCTTACTGCTGCTTCTTCTGAGCACCTGGACCCATCTCCTTCGTGAAAGCCCCGTACGAAACCTCAAGGCTCGCAAGCGCACGAATGCCGAAGCTCAGGATTGTCACGAAGAATAGGGATGCGAAAAGGGTCATGAAAAGTCCTAATAGTTTCCTTGTTAAATTTGAGGCTATTGACGAGGGGGATATTCAGCGCATACCTTTGTTGAAGAACTCGTACTTCTCGAAAAGAGGTCTCGTATCTCTTTCAGTATCACCCTCTTCTTCTCTCCGAACAACATGAGAGTAGGTTTCCCGCTTCAGCTCTTGATGAACAGGCTCTCTTTGCACCTCGGGAGCCTCGCCGGGTGTTGAAACGTAGACAATTGTGTAGGATTCCCCGGACTGGGCGGTCTTGATCGACTCGGCAAGAGCATGATCTATGAAACCGTTAGTTAGCCACACTCCAGCCGTAAGTATTCGCGGGCCCGTAGCAATTTTGACAGGAACACACCATTCTCAGCAAGCTTGCTAGCAGAGCTACGAGCTGGGAGCGCAGGTAGGTTCACCTGCTCCACAACGGGAGTCTTGTCCACCTTCGTGCAGGCCTTATTTATATAATCGGCAATCCCATCGGCGGACACCTCGCCAGCAACACTAGCAACACTCCAGGCCGTCGCGGCATTCTCGTGGGATAGGGCTCGCTGAAGGTTCGGTACCGATTTACCATTCGCTCCTCGGAAGTCGTCGGTGTTCAATCTAGGCTGCAGCACGACGAGGTATCGGTCGGTTGGGCACAATTCTAGGAAGCTCTTTGCGGATCCCTCTACTTGGGAAGCGGTCTGTAGTTGGTTCTGGCTAGGGGCCTCGGCGAAGCTATTGGATGGGGAAGAGAGCTCGGGTTAGTAGTTTCCTAACGTTGAGGGGAGCTCGGCCAAGGTCATCGAGTTGAGGTAAGACAACGTACCGAGCAGTTGAAATGAGAATGAAGGGAGATGTATCTGAGAAGGCAAGAGCAAAGGAAGATAGCGCCAGTGCGCCGGCGGCAAAGGAGAGACGCATGGTGAGTTGATGCAGGTCGAGGTCGAAGTTGACGCTCTGAATGTTGTCGCCTAGAGTGTTTCGACCTGTGATGTAAAGTTTCCTGGTTCAGATACCTTGCAGGAGCATCATTGAGGTGCAGGAAATTATTACATAATCCCGATCTGTGGTCAACTGTCTTGGTCCGGGCATAATTACACGCACTATTATGCAGGAGACATGGTACTAATAATGGGGTCCTAACGAAACCGCATCAGCCCGTTGGCAACCGCCAAAATTCGAATAATTTTGGGCTTGCATTTGATATCGATGTGCTGCAACGAAATTTTGACGACCCTCAATGTTCGATAAACGACACCGCCAACACCGAAGATAAAACCGATTGTACTCGAGACAGCACACGTACACATTCGGGTTCACACGAAAATGTTCACCACACCGAGAGTAAAGAAGAGCTTGCTCCCGCCCCCCATCAAGAAGCGCAAGATCGAGCACACCGTGGAGGAGATCTCTTTCAACCCCGATGATCGCCAGGAGTACCTAACTGGATTCCGCAAGAGGAAGCAGCAGCGCATAAAACGCGCTCAGGAGGAAGCGGCGAAAAAGGCCAAGGAAGAACGGAGAGAATTGCGAAAACAGGTAATGAGCACGCCGAAACAAACCCACTGTTGTGTCTCTCGTCTGCAGTACTAACACTGTACCATTTGTAGATGAGAGAGGAGAGGCTGCGCGAAGTCGAAGAGCATGTTCAAAAAGTCAACGCCCTACTGCGGCAGTCAGAAGCGGCCGGTGCGATAGTCAACGAGGAATCTGACTCGGAAGGGTCAGAGTGGGAGGGAATTGAAGACCCGCCAACGAACGATATTATAGACCACGAAGACGAGTACATAGACGAGGACAGATACACCACGGTGACCGTTGAATCGGTCTCGGTAACGAGAGACGGACTTCATAAACCCAAAATGGAGTCATCGGAGGATGAAGAAGATACAGAAGAAATGAAGAGAAGGGAGGAAGAACAGACGAAAGAGAAGAAAAGGCCGCCAAAGCAACCGAAGAAAAAGTTCAGATACGAGTCGAAGATAGAAAGGCAGCTCACGCAGCAGAAGCTAAAGGCGAAGAAGAAGGCGAGAAATCAGTCCAGGTAGAATAACACAAAAAGAGCATCCACCAGGGAGGCGCCTAATTCCCTCCTTTTCTTACACCTGGCAAGAAGACTGTTGATTGTGGAAGAAAGCCTTTGCTGCCACTGCTGGTCTAACAACGAATACGTTCTCCAGCTATACATGAACGCAGCCCAAAATAAACAAGTTCCCGGATCAATACCTCACATGATGATCCGTCTCTCCAGTAGTCCATCCCCTTCCTCCGCTCGAGTCGGCCAAAAAAAGTCGGGTCTTGCAGGTTTAGAGTGTACCGATCTCGCGCTGGAAGTCCTCGAGCTCCTTCTGGACCTCGTTGTACTTCTTGGCCATCTCCTCATACTTGGACTCCCATTGGTCTCGCTCGTTCTCAAGGGCCTGCACCTTTCGCTCAAAGTGTCCGGCCTTCACATCGGTCTGTCGGAGCCTAATAAAGGGGGGAAAAGAATTAGGTTAGCAAAAGTGTGAAATATAGGAGGGAGGGGATACGCAGTGTAAAAAGGGGGTAGCAAGGCTCAAGCTTTGATTGAGCGACATACTTCTCGTTAGCCTCACGGAGGGTCTTGTCGGCCTCTTCGGCCTCTTCCTCGAGGAGCTGCAGTCTCCGCTGGAGCGCCTCGTTTTGCGTAAGGGAGCCACTTCCCTCATCAGCAATCTTCTTGAGCTTGTCAACGTCGCCCTCGAGCTTCTCCACTTGTCCCTCAAGAACGTTATTCTTGTGCTGCAGGGAGGTGATCTCCTGCTCCTTGGCGAGATTTTCTTGCTCGAGAGTCTTGACCTTGGTCTGGAGCTCATCGACCTTCGAGTTGGCGGTGTCAGCATCCAGACGGAGCTGGTTCATTTTCTGTCGTGGAAAAGCATCACGTTAGCGCGTTTGCGTTGGCCGTTTCGTTTGGAATATCTCAAAGGGGGGAGAGGTGAGATGACGGCGTGCCCCTCCGGCTATAAATGGTGGGGTAAACCATCAGCAAGCGGAATGTCTAGTACCTCCTTGATGCGGTCCATGGCTGAGTTTTGGGCGGGTAGTCTGATGGGTTAGAAAGGTGAACTGAAGAAGGACAGGTGGAAATAATTCCAAACGCGTAAAAGGTAGAACTGGGAGATGTCGAATTTCGGAATTCTGATAGATGGAAAGAGGGGAGTTGGAGGAAGTGTCGAGAATAAAAGGTAATACCAGACTTAATGTTCCCTGCTGCCCCTCCCTGCGAAGTACTGCAGTGTACATTGCAGGATGTACAGATTTACGTACAGGTTCATGTACAGTGCCTTCTCACGTAGGGAGGTACACCACAAACGGCTCTCCAATTGTATTAGGCACCTGAATTTCGTACGAGGGGTGCTGACAATGACAACCCAACCGCAACGGCTCAGTGCGACTTGTGTTGCAAGGGGTCTCAGGTCCCGCCTGATCGACATGGGTGCGGTTTCCTGGCCAACGCGAGAATGGCCCGTGCATTTCAACAACCCTTGTAGTACTTGGGAGCTCGTTACTCATAACTCGTCCCAACATCTATTTCAACCTTGCACACTTCAATTTCCAGTCAAGATCGGTGACAATCATTTCGGGAATAGAATCGACATTCTCTCCACTTCGGAAAAGGGGGTCAATTTCGTGACCCCAAAAAGGCCAATTCGTGTCGAAAATATCAATCCAACAATCATCCCCGTAATTGACTCCATCCATTTCAGCTCCCCGGAGGAAGGGTAATTCAGTCTCTGGCAACATGCTGGCTGCACATCGCAGCCAGGAAAACCTGGTGCATAGTCACCAGGTTCCAACGAAGGGTGGTGGCTCGAAGTACCTTGCCCCCAAAACACCCGGAGCGCGATATCCAAAGACGCCCTTGAAGGTACCGCTGAATGACGAGAATGGCCCTCACATCACCGGAGGCAAAGCTCTGCTAGGGACTAGCCGGAATACCCTTGGCAAGAAACAAGCTCTGGCAACTCCAGTTGGTAAGTTTGCTTTTATCTCTACTCTCGATTGAGCATTGTTGCTGCGAGACCGCGATTAGCCTAACTTCTCGCGAGTAGGAACTCGACCCCGAGCACCCCTGGGCAACAAAACTACCAATGCGAAGGCGCGTGCCGCTCCCCCGACCGGAACCGTTAAGGGTATGGTTCAGGAATTTGAGAAGAGCCAGATCAAGCAGCCGAGCATCCAGAAGCCAAAACCAAAGCCTGCAAGTGTCTCCCCATTGAAGTTCGCAGTCAGAAGCGACGAACAGCAGTCCGGCGACCTCGATATTGAATACGCGCCGCCGAAGCCTCAGGATCTGCCCTACGAGTCGGACATTTTTCCGGACGGGGTCTTGACATTTGAAGGGTTGAAACCCGAGAACTTGCTCAAGGGCTATTATGAACGGTACCATGACCCCGTGGATGAGAATGGAATCCGACTCAAGGACAAGAGATTTGAAGAAAATCTTCAAAAGGCGCTCAAGGAAGGCGATGAAAGGATCCTTCGAGATATCGAAAACACAGATTGGTCGGTCTCGGATGTACCCGAAACTAAGCATATGGCTCGACCACAGAAATCTGTGCAGACCAGGCCGCTAAGTCGCACAGCCGCGCAACACCCTCCAACACTAAACTCCCGACGAGCGGCGAGCGCCCTATCCCTGGCCTCCACCATCCGAGAGAGAAAGCCTCGACCCGCCCTCACAGCAGTGACACAGGCGAAGAAGCCGACTTCATTCCTGCTGTCTGGACGCAAAGTCTCGAAGCCGATCGCGCCGACCAAGTCTCTTCCGGAGAGTGTGATTGGAGAGGCCGTATCGAGGAGTACTTTGGGTTACTCGAAGGGCCGCTCTGCGTCCTCGGCCATCAGGACCCGACAGACACTCGCCCGCTCGGTGTCTGGAGCATCAGTCTCATCGGATGGCTCCGATGTGACCATTACCCCTGCCAACTTCCGCAAGACTCATGAGGCCAAGGCAAGCAAGGGTGACCAGTGGCCTCAACCCCAGTTCCTCGATATCTTTGATGTGAATGCGGAGTCTGATGATGACGCCCATACTCCCAACTTCGACAACATTGTTGATGAGTTCGAGGACTTCCAACTTAAGCTGGACGATAACTGAGATGACAAATAATGAAGGCCAATCTCGGCCCGGTGGTAGTCATGATGGAGGGAGATTGTAGACTTTATGTTTTGTTTCTTGACGGCGTTATCGGCGACATTAATATCCTGAAGGGCTCGGCCACGTGCATGTTGTTTCTCTAAATGATCACAAGAATATCGATTAGACGGCGGCACAATCGGCCTAAACGGAGCCGATGGGAAAGAGGGTATGAGCGGCGATTATTTGTGTTTCAATATGTATATTTCACTCAAATTCAACATTGATGATTATGAACTTCATATAAGAAGCTTAAAGGCAGTGTAAACGAGCTGACTCTCACATGTAGGACATTTGCATAGGTCCAGCCTCTCATTCAGGACATTCGTCAATGTGCTTCAACCGTTCTATTCATGGTTGGCTTCTATTGACATATATTACTTTCTCTAATTATCTCCAAGCTAACCAATTATGCATTAAGATTAAATCGAATTTTATACATGATATTGGCTAAGGTGGATTGAAACCTCTCCCACTGAGAAAAGCAGTGTTGACAAAAGCAGCGGCCAGCCCCATCCCGACCACCATCGGGACATCCAGATGCTGTCCCTGACGAGCATTTCCACTCGCATCTCCACTCGAATCACTAACACCAGTTCCCCGTGACCCCCTATCCGATGATGATCCCGTCGTAGTCGGACTAGCAGTGGCAGTAGGATCCCCCGCAACCTGCGCCTCGGCATAACAGCTAGCCACCGCAATAGTAACGTTCAAGCCCCGTGCATTACCCAAGGGATAATCATCCACATGCTCCCATCAAGTAAAAGGACATTCCCCGGCGACCGCGACCGCTGACGCGCTGATCTTGGCCAACCACGACGAGGCCTTGCTCGCGTAGGACGAGTAGTCCGAGAGCACGGAGGTCGGAGCCGCGAGATAAGGTCGTCGTCCACAGCGGCTACAGACCATATTGTGGCTGCGGCCTGGATGAAGAACGCTCCTAGTTTCATGGTGGCTGTCGGATTCGTCGAACGCGAGAAGCTACCAGCATCACCAAGGAATCATCGAGACGCGTTCGAACAGGATATTACATATTACCTGAACCCGGCAGCATAATAAGATAGATGACTTAAAATTACTCTTCTTTTTTTCTTATCCAATCTCCGAAGCATTCATTGTGTAACATCCCCTGCAGGGACAAGAAATTCATGCACCACTGTTGCTTGGCATCGGATGGGCCGACACCCTACGATGAAGAAACTACCAACCGTTCATTCCTGCCTTTCTCATTGAGGCTGTCGGCGGTTTGGTAGCTCTCTTTCATCCATCATCTGCTCCTCGCCATTTATCGTTAGAAAATATGCTTCCTCGGGCCATCTCCCCTTCGGCGCTTTCTCTATAATTGCCAAACACTCCTCCTTAATCGTGTCACACCATGCCAATGTAGGAGAGCCCCAGCCGTGGCCTATTCTGATATAATCCAATTCCAGGGTCGTTTGGTCCGGAAAGTTATTCTCCTATCTGATGCCGTGCATGTATTTGAACGGATACGAACACTCAAGGACTGGTGGCGGTGGATGCTCGGAATACCGGGGCACAAGCCATCTTCTGTTGGTCGTCGAGGAATACTGGGGTGTCGAGACCACAGCGAGGGAGGCATTGTCGAGGTTCATAACAAGGTTCTCTTGGATGGTTGTCAAAATGTTCAGCATTCGATAGTCAAGGGGCCGTTGATGTACAAATAACTATGTTTTATCAGCTCTCTTCCTGCTAACTCACGCTTGCGAACTTAAACAGGACCTCCTCGTCCACATAGATAGGTATCCTGGCGTTGATGGACTTGTGATGAATACGAAACACTTGCCCCGTCTTCATGATGCGAGCTTCTCTTGAGGATTTCGGTGTAGCAATCGGACATCCATTACGGAAAAGGTTATGATGTTTTCCCTTCGCTCGCCATGCCGCCATCACCCCTTAGATATCCATCTTCGCCCTGTCTGCACCAATGCCTCTTCGCTGACTTGGCTGTTAATGGATAGCATTGGAGTGTTCGGCGAGTGATCGAGGCTTGTCCGCTCGCTCTGGTAGACAAATATTACCATCCCTGGAGAAGAGGAACGGCGATTCCTTTTGACGGACGGTCAAACGACCTACAATTGAATTCGAGGAATAAGGTAGGCAATCGAAGGTGGGCGAGCGAAGGATGTAAGTAGGGAGGGGTTTCTTCTGGCTAGTAGCTGAGCTGAGATCTTGAAATCATGATCGAATCAATGCGAATTGAAGTCACGTGACTATAAAACTCCGGCCAATGAAGGTGCGTGAATGATGCCTGTACCGGTACATAGACAGAAGGTACTATATTAGTGACTGTCTAGCATGAATGAAAGAAAGGTACTTTCGCATGAAGTATCACATGACGCAGTCTTACCCCAGCGCCCCTGCAGTTGCAATCCAGCACTCAAAAGTGGATTGTCATCCCTGACCACTAGACAATTCTCCATCATGAAAGTCTCAAACCTCAACCTTTACTCGCTCCCGCCATTGCCCTCAGCACCACCTATCGCGTCGCTCATTAATTCATCACACGGCTTCGGTCTCCTTTTCCTAATTTTCTCGTCCCCTGGCGTTGCGCGACTGCATTACCCGCCGATTTAGCCACCCTACCCCCGGGTTTCCAACTTTTCTCGACACCGTGGACATTGTCGCGTGAAGCCTTACCAGTTCGCGTACCTCCTCCCTATATCCACAACTTTTTGCTCAAACTGGCCTGCATGGTCCTCACTACCAGTGACTATTCAGGGTATGATGGTTGGAGGACGGCGGACAAGGTAGAAATTGCGCAATTCTCACGATGACTCGCCCGCCTGGGGGGGCGGGCTTCGCCCAGTTCTTTCCTGCGGCTCCTCGAGCGGTGAAAGACCGCATGACGGAGCGGGAAAGAGCAGAGAGGGCGAAGAAGCAATCGCACGAATCGTCTGAAGCGCCATCTCCAAATTCTCAAATTTTCACCTCCCACGCCTCGTCGCGGGCCGACCAGCCAGACGGCCTCGGCCGGCCTCCAGATCTGCCTTTTTCAGATACCTCTTTGCCCCCGACTGATGATAGCGAGTCCATTCCTGGTGATATTCCTAATGGCACCAGGTCTGCGAGTTCTCATGCTAGCACTGTCTCTTCCATCTTCAGCGCCCCCGCCTCCGCTCTCCAGGCCGCCCCAAGTGCGTCCACTCGACCATCCGCCGCCATTCACTCACCCCTCACCTCCTCAGATTCCCCATTACATTCCGCCGCAATGCCTGTCGCGAAGCCTTTGCCATCACATCCTAATAATCCCGACATCTCCTCGCGAGAAGGTTACTACCAAGCCACAGACTCTCCAGCGTCGACTAATGGCCAATCATCGGTATATGCCGGTCGCGTCTCCGCCCGAAATCCTGCTCGAGCAATTCAGGGGATCAGGTGCATCTATGACCCTCTAATCGACCGAAACCTTGCTAAGTCGTCGAAGAAAGACATAAAACCACAATTCAAGGAGTTCGGATTGGTACGTGATACATATATGATACTATATACCACCCACTCTGTACTGGAGGGGGGGCGTCATCGCTATGCTTTCTGTGAACATGAAGCTAATATTTTTTCGGGAAATAGGACGATGACGCCCCCCCTGCAGACCCGCGGCTGGCAAAGGGTGGCAGGCTCAACTATATCAATGTCGACTTCCATTTCCCTAAAGCCCGCCTCCGACATACGCCCTACAACTTGAAACCATACCCCTTTGATCCCAAAACGTCCATCGGGCCCGGACCGCCAACCCAAGTTGTTGTCACTGGCTTCAATCCGCTTGTGTCATTTTCGAAAGTCACCGCCTTGTTCTCCCACTTCGGCGATATTGCGGAGAGCAGTAACAAGCTGCATCCCGAGGACGGAAGTTATCTTGGATTTGCAACCTTTAGGTATCGCGATGCTAGGCCTAGCCGGCAATGGCCCGCTGGTATCCCGGCTGCCGATGCGGCAAGGAGAGCCGTGAGGTCGTTGAATGGAACCCGCCTTGAAGCCAACCGAATTCGTGTAGAATTCGATTCTGAAGGCAAGAAGAGCGGCCGCATGCTGGAAGAAGTCCTAAACAAAAGCAGGGAGAAGGCAGAGCAGGCACTTGCAGCGGCGCGAGCGGCTTCTGCCGGCCCTCGTAATTCAGACGGCGTCCCGGCACCCCCTCCGACCGCACCCAAAGGCCCAGCTGCGCACAGGCAGGTTCCCGTGGGAACCTCGACGACACGGCAAGGGAGCGTTGCTGCTCCTTCATGGCCCCCCTCTCAATCGAAGCGATTCTCCCTCATCGAAGACCAACCGATAGAGCCGCAGGTCGCCGATGACCCCCACATCTTCATCTCGAAAACATTCGTACCCGTAATGGCGACTACTATTCCCCATATGAAGAAGCGATTAAAGGCCTTCCGATTCGAAGATATTCGCCTCGATCGATCTGGCTACTTCATCGTCTTTCAGAATACGAGTCACGGAAGGCATGAGGCAGAGAAGTGTTACAGGGCCGCTCACGATACAGATCTTTTTACGTACAAGATGGGCATGAAGCTGCGACTCCCACGACCGCCTCGCCGCGAATCCGGCTCGTCAATACAAAATCGAAATCGCTCCCCCGCACCCGAGACGAAATCCAGGACCGACTCTAGCTTGAGGCATGACAAAGATCGTGAACGTCGAGAGGTCGAGGCAGATATCGAGGAAGAGAAGAAACAACGGGCCAAAAACTTTGATCCGGTAATGGAAGCTGTTGCAGTTGTTCGACGGGAGATGGTAGAACATCTCATCAAACATATTCGGATGAAGGTAGCTGCGCCGGCGCTCTTCAATTACCTGGATCCAGTCAACCACAGTGCCAAGAGACGACGACTTAATCTGGAAGGGCCAGAAACTGACCCCTTGGCCGGTTCATTCGAAGATGGCGACGACAGCTCGCGGGCTGCCACCCCTAATTCCCGAGCAGATCCCATCGAAAGACGCACGGGACGCCTAGGAGTGTCTGCCTTACCTCGCATCCGGAAAGCCAAAGGCGCCGGACAGCGGAATGTCGGGTTCACGGATCCTTTCGCTCGCAAACGACCGCCTACAGCTCGCAACGCATTCCGATCTCTCCATTATCGCCTCAAAGGTCTAGACAGCGACGTCGAGTCAGACGATGAGAATGAACAACGGACGTCCATGGCTAGGGACACGGAAGAACCAGAATCCCGTCCCCGAAGCCGAATGAGTACGGATGATGAAGCCTCAAAGGATGATCTGGCTTCCTGGGGTCCAGGGGACGATGATTCTATGACCGAGTCCAGTTTCGTTATCAACGATACTGGCCCCTCTATACGGAAGCGGAAATTGGGTCTATCCGTCGAGGCTGCCCTAAAGAGGCAGAAGAAATCGGACGAAGAACTCTTCGGTGTGACGATTGGTCGCGTTGAAACTATCATACCGTCCAAGGATGTGTCCGAGGAGCCACCACCAACTATCGAGATAACCGAGGACAAAGAAACGCCATCACGCTCCGAAACACCAGTTCCTCCTAGCACGAAGGGCGCAAAGAAGAAGGCGCCAAAGACGAAGAAGAAGACGAAGAAGCAGTTGCTTGAGGAGCAGGAAGCCCTTAGAAAACTACAGGAAGCGGAAGTGGCCGGTGTCAAGACCGAGAAGTCGCTGACTGATGACGTCGCTGTAAGCGACAACCAGAGAAAGGTGACCGAAGAACCTGAAAAGCCGTTTCCAGACGAGAACTTATACCCTACCAAGCCCCAACCAGCTATGGAGTTACCGGACGACTTTGCTTTGGAGATCAGTGCCTTCGAACAGCTCTCCCTTGGTTCCAGGGATGCGCCCGATATTGCGAGATTGTGCAAGAAGCACAAACCGAGCGATTTGGGTGATGTAGAGCTGTGGCTTTGGAAGCGCAACCGTATCAGGGAGTTGAACAACGTGGATGGCTCTGTTGATCGTCCTGTCGGCATAATCGAAGGCTATTACGTTCCCAATCCCACCGGATGCGCCCGGACGGAAGGCATCAAGAAAATTCTCAACTCGGAGAAGTCGAAATATCTTCCCCATCACATCAAAGTACAAAAGGCCAGAGAAGAGCGTGAAGCGCGTGTCAAGAAGGACGGGAAGGACCTGGCTGCGGCCGCCGCAGAAGCTGCCAAGATTGCGGCCGAGAAGCTCCTCGCGAAGGGCAACTCGCGAGCCAACCGCGCCAACAACAGACGCTTTGTGGCCGATCTCAACGATCAGAAGAAGACTCTCGGGCAGGACTCGGACGTGTTCAAGTTCAACCAGCTTAAGAAGCGGAAGAAGCCAGTCAAGTTTGCCAGGTCTGCGATCCATAACTGGGGCCTTTATGCTATGGAGAATATCCCTAAGGACGACATGATTATCGAGTATGTCGGCGAGGAAGTTCGACAGCAGATTGCCGAGATCCGAGAGAACAGGTACCTCAAGAGTGGCATTGGAAGTAGTTACCTCTTCCGTATTGACGAAAACACGGTGATTGATGCGACGAAGAAGGGAGGCATCGCGCGGTTCATCAACCACAGCTGCATGCCTAACTGCACTGCCAAGATTATCAAAGTCGATGGCAGCAAACGCATCGTCATCTATGCTCTTCGCGATATAGCCATGAGTAAGTGGCCATTCCCTGTACTTCCCTACTATGCCAATTTGCATTTCTAAACTGACACCACTTTGTAGATGAGGAGTTGACCTACGACTACAAGTTCGAACGGGAGATCGGAAGCTTGGATCGGATTCCCTGCCTCTGCGGTACGGCGGCATGTAAAGGCTTCCTTAACTAAGCTCTGCTGGCGAGCATCTTCATCATTCTCGGCGCAGGCGAGGGCACTGCTTTTTTGTCCTCCTTTGTTGGACTCGATGTATTTTTCTATTGTCATGACTACTGCTTGGAAGACTATTGTCACTTTTGTTGGTGTTATTATCAATCCGGGCTGCTCTCAAACCTCTTGTATTCTCTCTCCAGCATCATAGGAGTTCTTTTTTCATATTTTTCTTTCTTTTCTTGCTCTTTGTGTTCATCCTGGATGAAGAAAAAACGGGAGGGATTTCAACTAGCATACACAATGCCTAGCAACACTTCAACAGTTGTCTACCATTGATGCTGAAGGCTAGCTCTGTCCTCACTCCTCACAAGCTCACCAACACCCTTTCTATTTTTACAATTCCATTTGCTATCAACATCACGGTCACGGTCTAGGTCAAGCTCGAGGCATTTACTTTTTTATCTTTCTCTTCTGCGTCTTACTTCTATCGCCGTTTGGATCATGGTTGTCCTTCTCTTCCAACATATATACTCTGGGTGCATCATAACTCCTTTCTCTTTCTTGATCGGTGTAACAGGGTTTCTGCAAATTAGGGAGGGGATTGCAAAAGAGGTGTGGACGAAACGACGCACACAAAAAAAATCGGGGGGAGGTTGATGGGTTTCAGGAGCTCGGGGTTTTTCTGCTTTGTCGAGGGTTCTTCTGAACCCCCTTATTCTTCCTTAATGTAGTTAGAGAGATGGTGATTTCGGTGAGAGCATGGAGGAGTGCTCTGAATGCGAAGAGAAAGGCACTTGTTGCTTTGTGCTCGTTGATTCCAAGTCCAAGTCTAAGTCCCAAGCTTGTAAGTGCCGCGCTTGTCACACGAGTCATGTTAAACTGCGGTCTGGTCCGTCTGAGCATTCTTGGGGACCGTCGGGGAACTGATGAGAAGATATCTTGCCACTACAAACGGAAGAGAAGAATAAGAGACTCGAAGTTTGTCAAGAGCTGCAATGGAAGAGGTGGATATCGGAACAACGAAACAAGCAATCGAGTTCTCTGAAGAGGACAAAGGGTAGGAACAGTGTGCGAGTTCCCAGCCCTTCCTTCGATGAATTCAGGGGACATCCCAGAATAGCGCCCGACTTGGAGTCCCTCTACCATGGACACCCAGATTTAAAGTTCGCATCTTGTCAGTATCCTGAAACAACACTTTTCAAACAAAAACCTAGTAATAAAGGTCGGGCACTACCAGCCCTCAAGATCAACCCAGTCCGGTTGGCATGAGAGAATAGCAAGAATAAATTGGTGAACGAAACATAAACCGACTTTATTTTCCCGTACATAAGAACATAAGATCCAGCTCTCCATCCAGCGTGAGTGATTCAAACCCTTCTACTCCAATCAGGTATGATAAGCCCCATCCTCCCTCTTGGCTCTTTCGGCTCTTCTAGCACATCGTTGCGGAGGTCTTGTCTACAAGACTTATTCGCAACTATGATAGCCATCTCTTAAACTCCATCCCATCATTCATCTCTAGGAGGTATCGTGAATGTGCCTGCCCTCAACATAGGGTGTGGGCCTCGTCGTAGTTGCCTACGCCGACCCAAGAAAAAAAGAATGCATTCAAATCGTTATTTTTCTTTGCGTGGATCAAGTATCCAAACGCCTTTGTTCATTCTCCGGAAAGCCCTCACCATTATTGTCGTCTCTCCTGTTTGATGTGGACCCCGGTCGCCCTGGTGACATCAGGTGCCCTTGGGCCAAGCATCCAGTCCTGCATAGCTAGCCACTCGCTCCAGGTAGCTTCCGCAGATTGGATCTCCTTCTCCGTGACCTCCTGAAGAGGTTTAAGGAAGGGGACGTACTGGCCATCGGCCATATCATAGTCGGCCTTGACCTTGAGCCAGTTCTCGCTCTTGGCCGCGAACAGGTAGTTCTTGCGCTCGGTTTCGTGTATTGGACCGATGCCTTCGGCCCAGTCATCGCCGAAGAAGCCGTGCAGGACGGCGGGGAAATCGAAACCGGTAACTATCAGGCGGCGGACGTATGGGATCAGAGTTACGTTCACGGGAACGAGTGCGTGCTTTGCCGGGGGCGGCCCGAGGGCAGGTG
>SJVG01000045.1:0-93244 GCA_034774675.1 Scedosporium minutisporum
TATTAGAAGGATTTAACTAAAAAGTATTATATAATTTTACTTATAATTAGTAGAGATATAAATCCTTAGAAATAGGTTTTTTAGTGTAAAAGGTGGTCTAAAAGAGGGGGTGGCCTAAGAGGGGGTACTCGAACTTATGTCTACGAGGAAGCGTCACGACCTGGCCGCGGCTATGTCACATGGGAAAGGCGGTGGACACCGGCAGAATGGAAAAGGGATGCTTAGTCACAAAATCGGCCGGGTTGGCGATCGACAAGTCGGTCGGTCGACCAGCCGACCGACCACACTGAAGACGGATGGAAGAAATGTCTATATAAACTACGAGACCCGCCTGTAGCTAGTATGTTCTTCGAGACTCTTCAGTAGTCAATTCAAGTACAACTACACCCCTACACTTAAATACGTACCTTATACCTACATCTAGTAAATACTGATCGACTGCCTCACTTACCTCAAGCAGGCCCCTACGACCCTCACATCTACTGTATTCCATTGATCAACCAGACCCCAGTGTTAGGATCGTAACAGGAAGGGGGAAAGCATGGCGGTATAAGAAAATAAACGTCACTACTAATAGAACACACGAGAAGTCCAATCATGTTTAGCCGCTCCTTATTATATTGTAAAACGTGCCGAGAGTTGAGAGCATAGTCTATTACCTATCCTTATTATCTGCTTCGACGAGGTCAGGTTTATTGGGGCCTAGCAGCGGCCCTGTGAAGAACAGTGTCGCCTTCCACCAGCCCAGTCCAGTTTCGGCACGCCTCCCAGACTCTCCACTGCGCCTCCTCATCCAAGCTACCTTCCGATGACCGGACGGCCTTCGTTCCGACATAGTAGCCCCTCTTGCCCTGGAACTCGGGGCCAACGGTCAGCGCCACGAGATCGCGACCAGAGTCGGCGCTGGTCCGCGCTGCCTTTGTGAAATGCCTTAGAACGGGCATCATGACGTTGACCGTAGTGAATATAGCCCTAAGAAGTAGCTTTTGCTCGACATGGCCGCGTGAGTCGACGATACCGCTGGGGTCCATGGCCGTTACGGTTATATTGGACAAGCGTGTGTCCTAAGAGGCTCGGCATGTTAGTATTATTTCACTCGACTGGAGATTTTTTTCAGCATCATAGATACTCTCTTGAGGGATATAGGTACATACAGCCTGGAGTCTCTTATTGAGGTCGTGCATAAACATAACATTGGCAAGCTTAGCCGTGGCATATCTTTGGAATCCTCGGTCATGCTCCAGGCCCGGGTTGTCCGCCAGAGGTTTGATAAGGGTGTTAATATCGTCGGGGATCTCAGCTCTGAGACGTGCCACCATGTTATCCTTCTCGGTATAATGGGCCTCGGAGCCGAGCATGACAATTCGGCCAGACTCCTTATTTACAGCTCCAAGCAGCGTCAAAACCAACAGAAAATGCGACAGGTGGCAAACCTGGAAGGCTGCATCGCGGTTGTCGACGGTAAACTTTTGGCCGCGCAAAGACCAGGAGGAGGCGTTGCAGACGATGGCATCGATACGTGGAATTTCCCCCTTACCGACGCGTCCTGATATCCGCGTTGTGAATGAGCGCACTTCATCCAGATTGCCAAGGTCGAGGCGCTCGATGATGACTTTGTCTTTTGCCTTGGGATTCACGGAGATGAGGTTGTGAAGTCTGGCTGTGTTTGGGTCAGATATCGAAGTGTTTCGAACTGTTGCGATGAGGGTGTGCTCAGGGTAAGAGGAGAGGAAACACTTGACGAAGCCCAGACCAAGGGACCCGTTTGCCCCGGTGAGAACAACTGTGCCAGCCATGTTTTCTCAGCAGTGATATGTCACACACAGAGTCTTTACCGTCATAGGCAGGCATCTCTATAAAATTTTGATTTTGGAACCAAGACTATGCTAATTTATTATGCACTATTGAGCAAACCGGATGGACCGGCAAACTCCTCACAGAAACTGGCCGGAGACTTTGACGGGATTCCGTTGATTCATACTTCCGACTTTCGGTGGTTAAGTAATCCGCCCGGTCACCTCCCCAAGCCGAAGTGGGGAAAGTGTCGGAATTCCGACCACCTCTGAAAATCTGAACAGACGCGCAAGTTCCCCGTTTCGATATCGTCTTCGAACCCTCCAAGACAGCAATTCCGACCATGGAGCAATTCCAAGAGCAATACCAAAACGAGATAGGCTGCAATACTTGCGGTAGAAAATTTCCCTCATGTAAGACATTAGTCCATCTTCCGACACCCCCGTTCACCGCCTTGTTCTCCCCCGAGCTCCGATCATATTGTACCCCTAGGCCAAAAGCTAAACTCACCCCCTGCCTTGGGTCGGGATTATGGTTTTTAGCGACGACGCGAGACCGACATCGACTGCGCTGCAAGTCGCGGCCCAGAAGTCGCAAGAAGGCATGCGCGCAGTGCTCCCGATCCAAGGTGCGTTGCGACAACCAGGTCCCGTGTTCTCGTTGTACAGTACTGTCCCTAGCCTGCTCGTATCCGCACTACGAGACCGGGGAAGCCACCAGTTTGGCAAGTGGTGGACAGCCCTCCGCCACAACCTTTTCGGCCTTTACTCCACTGTCCGACGTATCCCCTGGAGCTACAGACCACGATGTGGTGGGCCGAGATTCGTCATCGCGTAGCCTCATCGACGTGCTCTCGCTCGATCTGAGGTTTGACAACGGAGAAGATTGGCAGACTCATTCCCTCACCTTTGATTTTCAACACGATTTTAGCATTGATGCTACCTCAGGCGGCAGTATAGACGTGTCTGAGAAGCTAAGCCCCCAGATCAATGCCTCCACTGGTCTTCGGCAACCGGAAGGACCAAACTCGGAATACTCGAAGCTGTCCGCCTACCTCACAAAGATCTGGCAGAGTTCCGAGCAGGGCCTTGATTTCCTCGATTCTCTCTTCAGGGGATTTCTCGATATCATATCCAGCAGAGGCAGCAGGCCTCCATTCGTTCATTTTAGACAATGGGAAGTGACCGAGAGACACCATACTCTTGCTGCCGTCGAACCAATCTGTCATCTGTACGCCACATGGACTCAGGGGTCACATGGTGTTGTGATGGGTGCTATCGAGGGGCAACTTCAGCAACTCCAGACACAGGTAAGTGAGTGGAGAATGTGCCTGGGTACAGTAAATGACCCGCTTCCATCAAGTTCGACCTTTATTGAGTAAAGTAGTGCACCAGGTGTACGAGGTCCGATGACGTCGCTGCGATGCAGGCCATCACGCTTTACACGGTTATGAGGACTTATCATGCGGCAAATACCGACCTAGAAATGGCGGATCGGATATCATCAAGGCTATCCCAAGTATGCTAAGCTCTGGCCCCGAGTCCTTGATGCTGATGCCTCTTGTGTATGCGACTGACAAATAGAATATAGCACTTCCTGAGCAAAAACGTACATAGGATAACGCCGTTGACCTCGGTGCAGCCGAGCGACTGGGAAGAGTGGATCATCATTGAGTCCATCCTTAGGTACATCTCCCTTGTCTCCTTTCCTTAAAGTCACGTTTCTCTTGTCGGCACCTATCCCGTTATTACTTTCTACTTGAAGAACCGAAGCTCATTATTGCAGGACCTTTTTTGCCATCCACTCTCTTGACTATGTCCGCCATGCCCGCAAAAGCCACCCCACCATCCTCTGTGCACACTTCGGAGATGCGCCCCTTCCTTGTCTACGCCACGTATGGGAGGCTCCCACGGCAGAAGAGTGGGCCCAGAGATTCAATGAAACTTACAGCTGGGAGGGGTCGGCTCTTCTCGGCAGTGATATCTTGTCCTGGATAGAGGGGAAAGAGACGGGGCGAGAGGAGCTGCTGGCGGAATGGTTTGCTGACGCTGGAGATTTTGGTAGCATGATATTCATTTGTGCGAGAGCGCAATCTACCCTGTAGCCTACAATAGCTCGAGGGGGCAGTATTTAGACGCTTTTGACACCTTGGCCCTTGCCTTCTGGGGATCCCCGGCGAGAAGAGCTTGGGCTGGAAGAAGCGAGATTTCCGAAAGTATGCCCAGTGATGGACTCCAATCCCGTTCAGATATTCCTAACGTCATAAACTTTTCTAAATATGTATAAGGTGAATTGCAATCTCCCTATTTTCGGCGAATCGAGTTATGTGAGCCTGAAGAACTATATACAAATTCCCATTCCTTCTTACTCCGGAAGAGGCGCCTCGCAAACTTCAATAGCTTCTCCAGCCTCTATCTCGGCAATCATTTCGTCCGACGCCTTCTGGCTGATCATGAAAGTTGGTGCCGACGGGAAGATACCCGGGATCCGGGCAAACGCACTGGCATCGACAACACGAAGACCAGCGACGCCTCTGACGCGGAACTTGGAGTCCAAGACGGCCATGGGATCATCGTCGGCGCCCATCTTGTTCGAGCTAGTAGGGTGGTGTCCGAAGGTCTGCTTGTGAATCCAGTCGATATCTTCTTGGCCACAGCTGCCATTCTCATCGAGCCCGCCGGTGCAAGGAGGCTCGGTAGGGGTGATACCAATGTCCTTGTAGATCCTGCGAATGCGGGCCACGGTATCCTTCATGGCATTGAGGTCAGCCTCGGATCCTTCGGCGTAATGATTAAAGTTGATTTCCGGCGTATCTTGCGGGTCAGCTGATCGGAGCTTGACCCAACCCTTGTTGTTGACGGAAGAACCCTTGACCATGCTCACGCCGTAGGGCATTTGGGGCTCTCGTGGTTGAGAGACAGGGTTCATGGGCCAGAAGCCACGGAAAAGGAAACCGGGACCACCCATGAGGAACATGTCACGCTCGTCATGAGCAGGGAAGTTGGTCTTGAACATGGCGACGCCGGTCGTACCTGAACCAGCAGATCCGGTTCCGACGATTGGCATCTCCTGGTTGTCCATAAGGTGCTGGCCAACCCCAGGAAGATCGTGAATGACGGGAATATCAAATTCTTCCAAATGCTCCTTAGGACCAATGCCGCTCAGCATGAGTATTTGAGGAGAGTTGAAGGCACCCCCCGAGACAATAACCTCTCTCTTGGCCCTCACGGTCTTCTTCGTTCCCGTCGCGCCCTCTTGGCGGCGAGAATCTCCAGCATAGAGAGACTTGCCCTCGAGGTACTCCACACCGATAGCTCGAGGCTTATCGCCGCAGTCTCCGCTAGTATCAAACAGCACTTTCGTGGCGAGCGATGTCATGGATACGGTTAGGGGTTCACCGTCTTTGACAGCCGCTTGGATGTAGTCGCGCGAGCTGTATCGGTTTCCGTTTGCGTACTGGTGGTTTACGAGACCGAAGATGCTGGAGATCTGATCACGGTCAGGGACCATTTCGTTTGGATCCCTGGTCAGAAGATCCGACATGGACCAGTCGCTGACGCCGAAGTCCTTGGCGTACGCCTCCATGACCTTGTTGCCCTGTAAATTGCCGCCCCTTGCCTGGGCCTTGGCACCCATGTTGGTTTGGAAATAGCCGTTGAAGCCGTGTCCGGGACTTCCGGGATCGGCGTAGTTGTTCTTCTCGATCTTTTCGAAAATCTTGTGCATATTCTCGGCCCTGAACCATGGTTAGAATTTAGGGAAAATCTAGCGTGGGGAGCAGAACACCCGGACGCGATCATAAAATGATACCACTTACTTCCAGCTCTCGTCACCGGTCACATTGTAGTGATGATTCCAGTCACCATCACTAGGCAGCCAACACACCATGGCATTAACCATGGATGATCCTCCAAGGGTTGCGCCCCGGGGATAATAAACACCAAGGAGCTTAGAGCCCGCCGGTGCTCCGGTCTGACCGACCCAGTATCTGCCTTCTGGGGTAAGCCACGTGAGATGGCTGTAGAGTTCGTTTCTCGGATCATCATCAGGGTAATGCTTGACATAGAAGTCCCAGTGTACAGTTGGTGTGTAAACACCGAAGCCCTGCCCTGGGCTGTCGTCTCCGGCCTCAATCAGGAACACTGAGTATCCGGCCTTAGCTAGGTTGGCTGCGAGGGGCCCGCCACCAGGGCCACTGCCAATAACGACGTAGTCGTACTCATCCGCAGCAGGAGCAGCAGGGGCCGAGAGCACCCCGCTGGCGAAGAGAAAGGCGAGAGATAGCCACTTCATTGTGAAAGCCGTCAAACTTAGCGAGGGTGGTCGTAGCATTCACCGGAACGGCTTCTAGATACGGTTTGCGTACTAGGAGAGACATATATGTCCCGGATGGGGTTTTCTGGAAGGATAAAGATTATGTATTGGATCCGGAAGCGAGCTGTCAAATCTCGGTCCTAAACATAGCACGATAAAAACCCCGAGCTCCTCCGCTACAGGTTACGCGTGGCCTTCATGGCATTCAATAAAGTAAATCAGCCGTGGAGACCCCAATATGAGTTTAAAGATATTCGTTGACACTTCAACCGGGCTATAGGAGACTGCTAATTTGGAGCGGATATCACACTGGCTAACACGGGGAACCATATTCAGCGAGTTCCCCGCAGGGTCTGGTTCCGGGTATATTCCCTCTATGATTGGCAGATGGGATGAACTTTGATGAAGTTTATTTAGCGGACCATTTGACACTCGCTCGATTCAATTGGAGCCTGGCGGATAAATGATGTCTACCATACAATAGTGCGCATGAGGCCTCAGGGCTCCGGTGGGAAGCATAGGATGGCACCAGACGGGCGACAGGGTGGCGCACTCCCACTACAAATATAAAGACAAATCCATTGCCAAGACATTGCCAGATGAAGAAATAGGAAATCGGCAAAGGGTGGGATCAAACTCCCGGCTTATCGTGCAAGTCATCACAAGGCCCTTGAACTGGAGAGAGAATAAGGTCATAGTCAGATTTTCCAACAACCTTTGTTTCTGTGTTGTTATAATGGTGTTATCAACCAACTTTCTTGGAATATTGTGTTCATTGGGTTGGATGTGGCCCAGTTGAATGAGCTCCATGTCCTTCATGAGTAAGACTCGTGCCGCGAATACCAGCTAATGCAGAACTTCAACAGGGGTGACCCGTGAACGTCTAACTGTCGTTCTTCAATTGTTTTCCCCAAATCACGAATTCTATTACATTGACTCCAGCTACCAGAAATGCTTTACGGTGACGTCCCGATACCGCTGTTGCGTTCATGTTATGCATTGTTTAAGTTTAGAAGTCCACATTGACTCAAGAGTTCTCCCGGGGCAGTCGGCGGCGTTGATAATGGATCTCGGAGGTCAAGTTGTAAAATGGGCTAAGTAGGTATTTTGGTGTAGAAAGGTACGAACCGCTTTATCGGGCAAGAAGGTGGTGGTGGGAAACCCAGCTGGTGGTAGATTAATAGATGATTCAAGCAACCTCTCGACTTTGGCAGTGGTGCTTCAAGGTTGCTAGTCATTTTACCAACACTTTCGTATGTGGTTGGCCACGGAGAGCTTCCAGCAGTGATTGTATTCGAAGGCATAACGACGGCCTATCAAGGATCCCAGCCCGCATAAGCCAGGTAAGAACAACCAACGGATGTTCTCTGAGAAAAGAAACCGGAGATATAGAATGATCTTCCAAGCTGTAAACTATATGCTACATGACTTGGCGAGATACTCGCCAAGAATTTGTAAAGATAATAGGGAACAACGTGGTAAGTTGCAAAACAAACCGGCAGAGCTGTTCCGCTGCGTCCCTTGAGATTTGCATGAGACGTGGAGCAAAACATTAGGCACTGTAGAGCGACGCCGAACTTGTCCATGAGTTGGGCATTCCTGGAGCACAGGTCGAGGTGCGACTAGAGATCTGCGGCGGACAAGTCGGCAACTTGCACGTACATTCCCGTCAGCTTGATAGGTCGTGGCTTGTCCGAGAGCCACTGCCAGAATTCCATTCTGCTATTAGGCATGCATGAGAGGGTAATGGTGGCGATACACAGAGAGGGCTTAAGGCAGACCTGAGTGACACATCTGTTAGAAATATGCACGTCGACCCGATATGGAGACCCGACAGCCAATCGTTCTGCCCGAACAACAGTTGCCTCATTTTATCTCAGTGGGAAATCACGACACCCAGTGACCCAGCTCATGAACCTGGTTTCGGGTTACGGCCGTCCATTCATGCCGAATCTACGATTCCGTCATCCCTCGTTGTGCCTGGGTGCATCTTTTTTCCCCTTTATTCATCAACCCGATCGATCATATTTTGCACTTTGAACCTCTATCTCTCTGTCAATCTATTCACGCACAGATTATTGTCACCTCTCCGAACGACGATACACAACAGTTCTCTATTCCCCGCATAGAAATGCCCATGTTCGCCCCCCAACGTTGGAGATGCCCCATTCCCGGCTGCGACTCGGTCGATAACCCCACAGCGGGAAGCCACTGCCAACGTCATGCCTGCAAACGAGCGACTTGTCCCTGGCCCAAAGTCGAAGGCAGCGGATATTGCGCGCAACATGCCTGCGATTTGATGGCATGCTCGGAATCACGACTCGATACGAGCGCATTTTGCAATCTTCACGCTTGTCAATATTCTGGGTGCACTGTCTGCAAGCGCGGAGTTGGAACCGATGCCGGGAGTTAGTTTCTGATTTTCTTTTTCCGGTTATCACTGTTTGATGAAGGATTATCTGCTTGCTAACATTTCGCGTGACTGACAGTTCTCGGCGATGCCTGCGACGAACATACCTGCCAAGCAGAAGGCTGTCCGAAGTCACGACGACTCAAACGACCGTATTGCTGTGATCATTCTTGTCGGTGGTCTGGTCGACTCCCCTGTAACCAAGCCGTCGAGTCCGGAGCGATAGCTTGTCGGGACCATGTCTGCCGGTTTATAGGAGGATGCGCGAATGTCCGCAAGATAAAGAGCAACAGCGAAGCCTGCGACGAACACACCTGCGCCATATCGAGATGCTATCATTCCGTCGACCTTCGGGGGAAATACTGTGTGCTTCATACATGTCTCTGGGATCCGTGCAGCAAACGCGCCGGGTTTAGGGGAAGTCCCTACTGCGAGACTCACAAATGCGGAGCGGAGACCTGTCCAGCGCCCGTCATGTCGAAGATTGACTGCTTCTGCGACCATCACAAATGTCGGTATAACGGCTCCGACTGTCTAGGCGGGTGGACAAAAACACCACCTTACTGCCAAGACCACACATGTGCCCACGATGGTTGCAACGGCCCGATCCGTCGGGGTGGAAAGTACTGTATTGAGCACACCTGCGCGTTACGGTTGGAAGGTCAGCCCTGCACGCAGGAGCGGAAACCCGGCGGCCAGTTTTGTGTGGAGCACAGTTGTTCGAAGTGTACAGAACCGCGTGAGTCGCCGGACACGAAGAGATGTATTCGTCATCGCAAAGACGATATCCACTTCGTCTATGCCCCACGGCCGTCGAAGGCGGATGTCAAGGAAGTGAAGGAAACGAAAGAACCTAAGAAAAAGCCCATCGCTGCCCGAGCCGGGATCGTACCCGAGAAAGAACACAGACATAAAGACTCGAAAGCTCGACATCTGAGTCCGCGGAGGGCCAAAGCACAGGCTCAAGCAGCAACCGTGACAGCAGCGACAAAAGTAAAACACATACAGCCACCAAATATGGAACTCGGTGTCAAGGGTACTCCGTTCGCAGCACTCGCAGCAGGAACAGGAGGCAAGCACAACCTCGGTTTGATCCCTCAGCAATTCCGAGACGATCCCAACAACTCTTTGGCGTACTTGTATGGTTTCCGCGACGCATGCCTCCACATGGCTGGTGTGACGACTGAGCAGATAGCCATGGCGCGGCCATTATCTCCCTCGAGGCACATCGCCGACATTGACGGTCCGAGGTTTACGAATCTAGACGATGAGAAGGAATGAAATTGTCTCGAATACGGCGCAGTTGGATGAGATTTGTCGCGCAAGATACGCTCGACGACTTCCAGTTTCATGTTCTAAACTTTATTCCTATTTTTTTTTATCTCTTCCTTTCTTTTATTTTTCTTTTGTTACCAATTATGACAAGGTTTTGTATTGATAATGGTATTGGGATGGGTCGTTCCCTGGAGGGAACTATGACGTTACTGCTCACCTGCTCGACGCAAGATTTCCTTTAATCTAGTTGTTCATTTGAATTTTATAGTTAAAGAAGCTTATTCTACCTCCTCATCCTACCGGCAGTACTATATTTGTGTTTGGATGTGCTGATAGTAATCTAACGACACCATTCCATGAGCAAGACCATGATTCCCGCCAAGAGGAGGTAGATCTATTCCGTGCCCCCGCTCTACCTTTGACGATGTTTCAACTATCGGACCAGGCATCCTTCAGTTTTGCTCCCCTCGTCTAAATAGGGATTTGCAGAGTGGGTGATTGCCTCGGGTCTCCTCGTGAATTTGTTTTCTCCTGGTGATATTGTTACTCCCTGCCGCGCCTAGCTTTGCAGCCCCAGCCTTTGCTCTATAATCTTGACAATATCCGACCACTCTATCATGGCTCCGGAGCCAACATCCCCACAGGCAAGAGCCTTTTCAACCGGCCTGAAGACTTCAAACCACCCGGTGCGGGGGACTATTTCACCGTCGTCTTTCACTTGCCCCTCGGAACTCCCATCAGCCTTCACTCCCCATTCCTCTTCGAGAACTCGGACATGTCGTGCCGTCACTGGGTGTAGCCACATTGCAGTATTCATGGCCAGAAAAACAAGAATCCTCGAATTCTTCCCATCAATCAAGCCCGTGGTGTCCCATGCCCTGATTACGCTCACCAGCAGGGAATCCGACATGCCATTGACGACCTTGGCCAATGTATTCGCGCTCATCGGAGCTACGACGAGGATATCCGCCCACCGCCTCAGGGCGATATGCAAAATCTTGGCTCCGCGGGTCCACGGCTCAGACCACTCGTCCTCGTCCTCGTGTACGCCATCAACGTTCGGCAGGGAAGATAGCGATGACAGCGCTGGCTGCTCGTCTGACTGGCCGGCAAGGAATTGGGATGCTGGTTTGGTGAGGATGACGCGGATGGAGACGTTGGGATACTTGGCGAAAGATGAGATGATCAGAGGAAGCTTGATGGTGGCGACGGACCCGCTGGCGGCGAGGAGGAGATGCTTTTTGCCATCATGGAGAGCTGCCTCGACGGCTGCGGCGGACGATGCCTCCCGCGACGTATTTTTGACGATACCTGCCATGCCTGCTGAATCGCGACGGTTGTTGGGTAGCCGCCGTCAGTGTCTTGGGTAACAAGTGTTGAGTTGTGGGATGAATCCGGTTCCATCTCATGGGTCATGGAATGATATCAACATTCCGCGCCTCGAGCCAAGCCGAATTTGGCTTGGGTCCACTTTTCCCCAAGCCACATTCTTCAAGTGGCGTGGGGCTGGGGCTAAGTACCCATAGCTTAAGTACTATTTCACGTATTATAGCAGCAAAGATACATTACAAATTACGAAGTTAAGGTACCCCCTCGCCGCCACACGGGACCGAGGTACGTCGTCGGCACCGCCTAGCAAACAATTAGCGGCACGTGCCTCGTCATAATTCCGGGGTTGGTGTTGCCCAAGCTCTGGTCACAGCTGCTCATCTTAGCCCCTGGCGTTGATCCTTGAGCCGAACTTGAGGTAGGAGCGCCAGAACAACCTATCGACATCGCCATCAACAGCAGTGGGAATAGGGGCCTCGACAGGCGAGAGCGACGATCACCATTCGGACATCTAAACAATCCCTCAGCCTGGGTTGCAGACCGCCTTTGACGACGCATCGCGATAGGGCACTTTAACCCGCTGACTCGCTTGCTCGACGAAAAAGCCTCGTTCATTACATTTCAGAGGTGGACTTCAAAGCCTGTCGCGACAGATATTTCAAGCTATATATTTCCAAACAGCCATGAAGCACTCTACGCCGGATAACCCGGAGTATTTCCGGTCAAACCCCTGGTGTGCCAGCTACCTGGACAGCCCCAACATCATCATCGAGGTACCAGCTTGTCGCGAGGAAAAGCCCGGTCGTGGTGACGCCCTCTTCGCACGCACACTCAATACCCCCGATACGGTCGCTAGCTTCATAACCTTCTACAAGAAGCCTCATCGCAAAGGAAGCCTCATCCCCCAGATCAACGCCTTTCTCAGCCTAAGACCAGGACTCAATGGATGGGTTGGTGTATGCCATGGTGGCATTGTCATGACCATCGTCGACGAGGTTGCAGGACAACTCATTGACGTCAACCAACGGAACGGAGCCATCCCCCATCCCATGCTGATGACGGCATATCTGAACACTGAATTTTTGAAGCCGGTGGCGATTCCTTCAACGATATTGGTCAAGGCGACAATCACGAATCTGGATGGTCGGAAATGCTATGTCGAGGTTGTCATTGAAAGTCAACAAGGGACTATTCTAGCGGAGAGCAAGGGGCTTTTTATTGCTGTTAAGGGGCGATTATAATGCGTGGGCTCAAGAGTTGGTGCTGCGAGGCTATTTCAATCATCTCTCAATTTCTTTCATTTTCATATGTATGTGTAGCGGAGGGGGGAGGTTTGAGCGTGATAGAGCATTAGATAGAGGAATAGAGGGATAGGGGAAATAAACATAATGTGTTCTTCCTACTTCCCGGAGGAGCTTGAGGCCGCCTGCTCTCCGAAGATGATCCGCCCAACTCGCTTAAATATCTTTGACCTCACGTGCAATACTACGTTCCGGCGTTGATGCAACATAATATATTAATATAGGGTTGCTTTTGAACGATGGAACGGTTCAGCATCGAGACGAGTGGTCGATTCGAGATTGCTGGTTCACGTAATCCGCCACGCCACATTATATACGCCATAGCAGCTGGTCAATAATGTGCGACTAGATATTACATGACTCAGGAAGAGATTGGCTTCCCAAGTTTGAGACTCGCGTTTGTGCAAAGCCATGGGAGAGCTTTTCGGTCGTCGGCGACGATGAAGAAACCCCTCTCAATTGTGACCATGTTCTTGTAGGCTTACAGAATGCAAAGGAGGACTCTTGGCATGGTAAGATCAACTTCTTCGTATTTGACGGCGCTTCAACAGTGTTCCTAGTTCGGCGAGGGTGTCCATGCAGGAATCTTTGTTCGAGCCCAATCTACTAATCAAGAAATCTGCAGTCTGATATGGGGCCTATACCCACACTTATCCGGCACCATGAAGAGATTGTCGGAGGGTAAAAAGATCCCATTCCAATACGAGCTTCGTTGTAAACTAGGCTCCCCGCAAGCATTTCGGGTCATCAACCCAACCTCCCCGATTGTGGCAGCGATCAACTGCAGAGATCTGCATATCCGTCCCTCGTATTGACGTAGTGTTGCATCCTTGGTGCAGCCTACGTCATTGTCTCGCTTATATCTCGCCTTTGGATGCTCAACGTCTGGAAACTCGGGTCCACCGACGCTCCACCTCCCCCAACTTCTGAGGCTGAGACTGGTTCTTCCAGAAGTGTCGTGGTAGCGGGAAGCTGTGATGCTACATTCCAAGACACGGATGTCAAGCCGCCGTTCTTCGTATTCCTCCCCAAAGCGGGAATTTTAGCGCCAAGCATGGGTCGAGATCCGAGTCCCGCTGCGGTGAGCGGATCTTCCCTCATTCTAACACCCGAGAACAAGCTAAGGGCTGGTTTGTTTCCTGGGGGAAAGCTGACTACCCAGTGCTAATAGTGTTATTATTAGAAACTCGGTAGTCGGCTTGTCTTGCGCCCAGCCAGCTGACCCGATCGAGCGATCATCGTCAGCCCAGACCTCGAAGTCGAAGGCTGCGCCAAAGAAGTAAGCAGCTCGAGAGATCAGGGTTGTCGACGCAAGTTGCATTCCTCCGTCCCTTCTTCTCCCGGCCCCAACTGGAGAGGCAATCTGGGCAGCGATTCCGGCTCGAGTCATGTGGTTGAGTGATATGCATCTAAACTCACATCGAGGACCCAGTATAATCGACTGATCCACGCTGACGTGGTTTTGAGGATATACGAGGAGTAATCAGATCAGGAGTTCCGGCGAATCTTTATCTAGTGATGCGAAATATCCAGCGTGATCCCGCGTCGAGCCCAGGCATATAAAGACATGACGATGCTCACGACGATTCCACCTGTTGTTTTCATTCTCGCCTCACAGTCTCATCATCAGAGCCATCAATAGACATTAATAACCCACAATAATCCCACACCTAGAACCATAGAAACGCTTTCACCGTCGCATCAATCAATCTTCTAAGACTACCTCACTCGCAGACCAACAACATGCGCTCGTTCTTCACCGTCGCGGCTGTCGCCCTCTCCTCCATTACTGCCGTATCGGCAGTCGGTTCTGCCCACGTCGTCAACAAGTGCGATTTCGCCGTCTCTGTCTGGTCCGTCGGCTCCGAGGTCGCTGGCCCATGGCGCCTTTCCGCCAAGGGCGGTTCCTACAGTGAGGGGTTCACCCGTGACCCCGTAACCGGCGGCCGAGCCCTCAAGGTGACCATCCCCGCGGATGGTCTCTGGACCGGTGCCCCCCAGACCAACTTCGCCTACAACCTTGACGGCACCAACGTCTGGTACGACCTCAGCGACGTGTTTGGCGATCCCTTCTCTGGACACAAGTTGTCCGTCGCCAGTGCAAACGGCGGATGCTCCCCCATTGTTTGGAACAATGGTGTTCCCCCTGCTGGTAGCCAGGTTAAGGTCTGCACAAGCAAGGATGACCTTACCTTCACTCTATGTGCCTAGAGGTATGTGGTGGGAAGCGGCTGAGACGAATGGTTTCGGTGATTAGAAGGTAGCCGCAAACTGTCAAAAGTAATCACGAGATAGTGGCGATTATATCTGTGCTGTTTCTTGTACCTAGATATTAAGGGGTTTGATCTAGGGTCGCGTACTCCCCGAATAAGATAATTTTAATGCGTCGGCCCTATTTCTGTCGTTGACGTGATGCCCCAATACCACTATAATCATTCAACCGTATATCTCATCTAGCCAGTTCGCCACGGGCGTAAAGACATAGGATCGTGACTACGTCAACACGAAGTGCGACTTGATTCGTCGAAGAAGGGGACGTGGTGAGGAAGGATTACTACGATGATGACAGTAATATTAAGAACAATCAAGGAAATATTCAAAAGCACAAATATCATGGAGAGGCTTTCAAAGCGTTGGGCGTTGCGTGTACGAGAAGCCATTCGTGTTCAGCAGCTCTTTCGATGACGGCCCATCATTGACAGGCGGGCGTGGGTTGGAGTACAAATCAGAATTACCTCTCGACCTCCCATTCCATCATAAGATTACAAGGTGGTTTAATAACGAATTCAACCAGATTCCCTTCTACCTACCCGCTCCGCTCCTTTTCAACAACCTCCACTTCTTCGATGGAGGCTTTTTCCTTCTCAAGATCTGCAAGATGAGTGGTACACTTGTAACTCTCAAACTTCCGTGCTGAAACTTTTGCCAAAAACTACTCGGGGAAAAAATGTGTTAGCTTCTTCCTTTCTTTCCCATAGGTTTGGTTGTTGGACGTACCATCTCATCGATCTCCTCCAAGGTGCGCCCCTTGGTCTCTGGGAGACAAAAGTATACCCAGATGGCTGCGATCGTAGCTGATGGGAACCAAATGTATCCATACCGTGGCCCCCAGTTGAGAGAATCGGGGTTGATGAAGTACGGTGCCGTGAAGGTCGTCAACCAGGCGAAGAAGAAGCCAACCGCAGCCGCTAGGCCAAAGGTATAACTCCTCAGACGCTGAGAGGGTGCCTCGCCGCCGACTACCCATGCGTAGGCAGCGACCATACCCTATGAAGAGAAACATGATTAGTTTTGCTTTCTGAACCATTTTATCACTGGATAACGGGGGATGGACTTACGCAATAGGTCATCATGTACAAACTTGTCAGGGCGATAAGCACCTTTCCAGCCACCTTCGTATTTGGCACCGTGTCATAAACGACAGCGACAATGAGCTGTAAGATGCCGCAAATCGTCATACCGTACATAAGCAAGATACGGCGCTTTCCGTATCGAACGACAATGCAGGTATTTACGATGATTGCGAAGAGACCGACGGCGTTGACTACGCAGCTCATGGCGAACGCGTCGGGAGTTTGAGCCATTGTGAAGAAGTATGCCTTGAACGCTATTTGCCAAGGAAAAAAAAGAAGTTAGAATACTGAATTTCTTTCGCGAGCCTGACCCAACGGCCCAGTGCGAGCTTGGATACTGAAATCATTTAGAAAGGTGTCTCACCAATGATGAACATGGAGCCAGTGGCTGCCTGGAGCGTCACGGCCCCGACGGCAACAATGGTTCTACGCCTATCGACCGAGTTGTTGAACATGTCAAGGAAGCCAACCCCCTTTCCAAGCTCCTTCTCCTTTTGGATGGCGTTCGCGATGTCGTCCACTTCAGGATCTACGTTAGTGCCTTTTGGTCGGAGCCATTGTAGTGCCTTGCGACCATCCTCCACGCGGCCTTTATGGACGAGCCAACGCGGAGACTCGGGGATAAACCACAGGGCGACAGTTATGAAGAGGGGGAATACGTAAATCAAGCCCAAGGGGATAAGGTAGGCAGAGCGGTCGGGACGCTTGGCCGTGCCCCAATCGATGATTGTTCCGATCAATGATCCCTAGAGAGATAAATTCCCAAGTCAGCCGTGCACGCCCGGTGCGTTCCTCGATTCGGCGCCTGCGTAATACTCACAAAGGAAGTCGAGAACTGGAAGCCAGTTAGGAAGAGACCGCGGTACTTTGCCGGGCTACTCTCCTGGATATAGAGCTGCGAAAAAGTCATAAAATATCCATTTGCCAACCCAATTAACAGTCTTCCCAGATACAACGCGCCGATATTAGTCGTTGCCATCATGATGATGTTGGATATCGCACAGAGGATACACGCGAACCATAGGCACGTCTTTCGCCCGAACCAAGTCGCGGTTACTCCAGCAGTTCCAGAGCTTATGAAGGCGCCGAGGGTCATTAGTGAAGTAATCAGTTGCTGGCGCGTGTGCTCGATGTTCCAGCCGCTGGGGAGATGCGGAGCGGGATATCCAAAAATCTGTGATGGCAACAAGTTAACAACTCCCGTCCGCTGTGACTTTTTTTTTTTTTTTCCATTTGAGCGACGAGGGACGGTGAGAAACTTACTTTAAGAAATCCAACCATCGCCTGAAGACCACCGATAAGACCAAAGTCGAGCCCATACTGAAATGGCGCGAGCAGCATGATACCGCAGGCCACGAAGCATCTCCAGTTGGCTTGAATCGTTTCCTTCTCGGCCGCCGTCCGGGCCTCGCGCTTACTCTTCCACAATTCGAAAACCATCTTTTACGAAGCCTTGCACAAGATCACTGCTGGAGGTCCAGTTTGTGGGTGACTAGCGAAATATTTCTCGACTGAAGGTCCAGGCGAACTTCGGCCCTAATGGAATGATGGGGCTTAAAATACGGAAATTGTCCGTCGCACAACCAAAGAAAGGCGGGACGCAGGGTTAAGTAGTAACTGTGTCCGGAGGGTACGAACGACAGATTTCACTTGCAGACCGCGAAGTATCTGGCCGCTTCGGCCACGGCGGACAACTGTGCCAAGGGTTGTACACCCGTAGGCCGTCAAGGATGGTATGCGAATGGTCTCAATCACTTTCATTAACTGCATATTGCTGCATCTACTCGGGATCGGCAAAGCAATAATGGTATATCTGAGGCGCTGCTCTTCTCACGCGTAGTTTGCACACTCTGCACGTGTACTATAAGTATGTTGAACTGCCCCTAAAAGCGAGATAACGACACATTGGAGTCTTGCGCCCAGGGCTCCATGTATCCGGGTCGTATATAGTAGATTACAACACGCGAAGTGAACAGCCTACGGGACGATTTGCATTGCAACCTCATACCTAGACACACTCTGGTTGGATGATAGGTCGGCCCGTGTTTGGCTAAGCTTTCAGTGCGGAGAAATGGTGCGGGGGTTTCGGAAACCCGGGACGCCCACAGAAGAGGACGAGGGAAGTGACCCGCCAAGATACAGATTGAAGTGTGGGTAGTACTACTATTACCATCGGTAGATTCTAGATGCTTCGTATGGTGCTTTCGGTAAACTTTTATCGTAGGTTTTCCCATCCTCATGTCTGAAACTGAGACACTAATATCTTTACCGCTCCAACAGTTTGAGATCATGAATGAACGTCGCTAAATATCTCTATTCTTGCCCCTCACGGGTCTCGAGAAAGAGACAAGTATGGAAATAGTATACGGATGCTAGGCAAAATGAAAAAAAGGGGGTAGTCGACTGTGCTTATGCTAGAAGTCGCGGTCGCGGTCGCTCGGTCGACGGATAAAATGGGGTGAATACATCGTGATGGTCCGCCGCCTTAACACCCAGCTATTATAACCACACCTTACCGGATTTAGGCATATGCGCTCGTCTTGAGCCTGAGGTTCGAGTGACACTGATGCTAGAGCAGGATTGAATTCTCATTCGAGAAACGGAGGATACGGGTACCCGACCTTGGGGGACCTCTGAGCGTCAGTGTCGAAGCCGGCAACCCTTCCAATTGTTGCAAGAGGCGATCCTTCGACAAGCAAATTAGGTTCCCATTTGATACCCTGTCGTGCTGCAGGCGCCGGAAGGAATGTAGGCCTATCGCCGACAGAGGACGACCTAGAATCAATGCGTATGAGCCCCAAAGCATGAAAGCAGGGCAAGGATTCTAGATTCTAGATTCTTGAACCTCACCCCATAGCATATTAACAATGGGACTGCCGTCGATAGCGTCCATCCATACCTTCGTATGTCGGATAATCTTGGGAATAAATCTAGCAAGGTGTGGCACCTAGTAACAACGGCGTCGGCCGTACCCCGAAAGCTGGGATACTATTATGCGTTCTCCTTCGACATTTACAAGATTCAAATATCAGTCACTTGAGAAGAAAACCTCATGGTGTACGCCGGGAGTCAAAGGTAGTATCCGTTCTAACAAAAAATTGTGCATCGTGTTCTAAGATATCCATATCAATCATTTTACCAAAATCTCATTCGTCATCAACCATCTGCCCATACGCCGCATAGTCCCAATCCTTGCCCAGAAAAACACAAAAGGTACCACACTGAAAAAAATAGTCGTTATATCATAAAAAGGAATACGCACGATTGCCACTGTCAATCTTATCCGGACCAGCCACCTCTGCGCGACAGTCGATCTCCGCTCGCAATAGGCATATTCTCCAACATTCCACTAACAAATCTCAAATGTTCATTCATACTCGCAATCATGCGATTCAGCTCAGATTTGAGCTCATCTTTAGAATCGAGGCCTTCCATCACCGCAACACCCGGTGGTAAAGGGAGAAATGGCATCTCGAGCACGGGTTGAATCGGCCGCATCGCCATTGCGGGCTCGGTACTAGCCCGGCGCGGCAGTTTTGGCTCGGATGGAGGGAGGTTTGGCTTAGGTTGTTGATGGGGCAACTCCATACTTGGTATCTCGGGCAAGGATCGCGCCATGTTAACGAGTGCATAGTTGGTATTTTCTTGCTTTGAGTCACTGTCGAATGACACGTATATCGAAGGTTCTCTGTTCGACGACGGAATGAATATGGAGGCGTGGCGTTCAAGGTCGAAAGGGGTTTTTGCAGGGTCCGAAGATACAGACATCCGATCCGAGTCAGAGGTGGATGGCCGGGGAGGATCGACATCGGTTGCCAAACTTGCATCCAGGTCGATCAAGCTCACCGTCGAGACGCGGTTCGCCTGTACTGCAGGGCCCAAGAGCCCCTTGCCCAGTCGTGGTGTCGGTTCGCCGGCCTCATACATTTTGCCAATGGAAACGTCATCCTGTTCGGGCCGGAAACGTGTACGGTCGAAACCGGGGGAAACTGGTGACATGACGGGAAATATCCAGTCTTGGGTTCGGCGATTACTCGTGTCCTTAGGCATGGATTCCATGGGAAGAGGTTGTTTACCACCCGGCCGAATCGTTTCCAAATCGTCCAGCTGGGGCGGCTTGACGTTTCTCTTCAGCGAGGATACATCAAGATCGATTAGAGACTCCCTGAGCTTTGATTGCTGCGTGTCGTCTCGCAATGGGAGGTCGGACGAAGACTTTCGCATCTGCTTCTGGTAGAAATTCTTTACGTTATCCTCGTAATTTGATATCGTGTCGGGGTCGAATATCTTCTCGAGCGGCGCCTTGACTACGCGGAGATTCGGTGGTGGTTTCCGGCGTTGACGGTTAGGTGCCAGGGGTCCCAAGGGTTGCGCGGTCATGTCAACGTTGGTACCGTACGCGTCATATACAGCTTGCGTATCGGAGTCGTCGAGGGTGACGGCTCCCAAATCATCAGCTATCCCAAAATTCCACTCTTCGTTCTCATAAGTGGTAGGTAACGAATAATCGCCGAGAGGTCCCTGTGCTCCTCCAGCTGCAAAGAGAGACTGCCTATTACCTCCTTGTGATTCCCAGAGCCGGTATGCATTGACAAGTTTTGACAGGGATTGTGTAGGGTACTCGATCTCGCTGCTGAATATGTAGCGATGTCGCTGAACCGTTTCGATCGTCGGTCGTTGCCTCGGGTCATCGACCATGCAAAACGCGACGAGGTCCTTTAATTGGGAGGAATAGCGGTCTCCCTCTAAACGCGGACAGTATTGCTTGAGATAATTTCCAAACTGCGACGGGTCGATTGCAGTGGTCGCATTCGGGGGCAAACCTGTGGCGACCTCAAAGGCCATGGATCCAAAGGCCCAGATATCCACCTCAGTTCCATAAGCAACATGCGCCTCGAAAAGTTCGGGAGCCATCCACTGCAGTGTTCCTGTCACCGTGCTTCGCTTGTCGAATTTGGTCTCAATGATGCCGGCGACTCCGAAGTCGCAGAGCTGGACCTGGCCGTCGGCCATCACGAGAACGTTTGCGCATTTGATATCGCGATGGATGATGCCGTGCTTGTGCACCCAGTAAATGGCAACCGCTACTTCGCGTAAAATTGGGATGATCCATTTTTCCGGCAGTCCACCGGTTGGGCGCATTAAGGTGGCCACGCTCCCGCCGGCGCAGTACTCTGTGACCATCCACATGGTCTGTCCAAACAATACGGCATCCAGCACAACATTGACATTCTTGGCGCCGCTCGTCCCTAATAATTTTAGGGTATTGACCTCCTTCAAAATGTCGCTAAATGTATCTGCTCTCTTCGGATTGAGAAAGTCGCCTTCTTCGATGCTGATGATCTTAACTGCCACGGCTTGTCCGGATTTGCTTGTTGCCTTGTACACGCGCCCGAAGGTGCCCTTTCCGATGAGCTCGAGCAGCGCGTAGGGTGGAGGATCCTTTCCCGAGCTGAGGCATTCGTCTTCTATGGATGCCTGGACTTTGCGGGCATCCTCGACCGCCTTTTGACGAGTGCTGGAATAGTCCATTGGGCCGGCTTGTAGGTAGGCCGCCATGGTGGACTATCTGCAACGAGGCATCGGGTGTGCGATTTTGCATTTAGCAAGAGTGGAAATAGGCGAAAGAAGTGACTGAGGTCATGCTGGCCGGATAAGTTTTATATAACATCTCGGGGGCGTGGATGATCGCCGGCTCGGATGTTACAGAAGGCCCGCATGTGCCGCGTACGAGATACGTGTAATCTCTGTCATCTCTTCCATATGGGTAGACGGCAGAAAGCGAGAGAAGACTGGTTCACGTGATTTTATTAAGAAGAACCTAAATCCAATATTGCTCATTGGAATAACAATCTGCATCACTCGAACAGCCCATTTCATCGACCATTCAACAACACTTCCTGACGGTTTATGTAATAGAATTTGGGACAATGTCGACACAAGATTGATTTCACAATTTGAGTTACCAGTATCGCCGTCACCAGAGAAGACAAGAAAGGAGAAAGAAATTGAGGAAAAACGGTAAACTCGCTGATGGCCAAAGTCATCTAACTAATGTTGTAACGGGCCTCCAATTGTGTGAGCCTGGAACATCACCAACCCAATAGTGGTCGGGGACTTCAGCTCTAAGGCCTTTAATTGGAAGAGCTTCATTCGGTGGCTCTGTTGGCTAAAAATTAGTGCTGATGGCAAAGCTGGGATATTGTGAACACGGCTTTCGAAGACGGCGAAGAGGGCCAAATGAGTCCGGAGAAGATGTCTGAATGCACTTCGTGATGAGCATTGTTAATAATTGATAACCGCTCCGCAGTTCCAAAGGTCAAGCTAGTATTTAGTTGAAGAGCACTCTTAATATTACAGGCTATCAATGCGGGAGATCCCTTGACTGCCTGTATCCACTTCTTTGGTATACTGGGTTGAGGACGCGGGAAGATCCCCGAGACAGATGGAAGACGAACCATCCAGAAAGGTGCAAGTAGTGATTACACTCCGTGGGTCTTCCCTGCAGGGTATCTTGGCTTCAGTGTAGGGGGCGAGTCTCGAGATGCCGATCCCCTATTCTTCATCGAATCGACGAGGCACCTTACCGATGGCACCGATATGCACTTCCACATCGAGTGGGAAGCGTCTCTGGACAATTGCACCGACATATGGGTCTCGAAAACACAGCGTCTCGAGTTCAGTATCGCTTCAGGCGGGAAGATGCCGGACATCGCCGAGGCTATCAGGAGGTGTGGTTACCAATTCACCGCTGGTGATTTCCCCAGCGCGCAGGACTCTGTGAACATGTGTAGAGTGTTGAAGGACGCGGAGCCACGAGACCAGTGTGGTACGCTGACCCACCTCACCGACGAGGTGGCGGCAAACGTGTCAAGGTACGCCTTAGCCTCACTCAGTTGCAAAGGGGGGGAATGGCAGTAGATTCGGGAGATTTTCAATGGCACGGCAGCGAAGTGTAAACAATCTCGCAGCTGTGCATCACTTGTTGTGTCTAGATAGGGCACTGAACATTTCTCGGTGGCGCTGTCTCCAATCTCGAGAGTTGTTAACTTAAGGGTATATCTAGAAGGTCTTTGCCTCAAATTAAAACAAGCCCCCGTGACATTGAATTTGCTGGGCCTTATCGAATGTTAATCCCAAATGCCCCTTGTAAGAAGAGGTGACGAGTTGTGGAGATATTACCCAGTCATATAGTAGTCTACCTTAGAGCCGGCTGGGCACTTGCTGAACTTATTACTGTGGTAACCAGGATATGAAGCCTTGGGTGTTCGTTTCCTGTTTTGCTTTCATCTTTGTTTTGAGCTCATCAAGAGATATGAGCCAGTTGGCCTTGGGCGTGACAGGTAGACCCCTTCAAATGCTTCAGAAATCTGACGCGCGGTTTTCCTGTCTCCAAAGACTGCGTCAAATTAGTGCTGTTCAAACTATACTCTGACAGCGCAGACAGGTGTTCGACTCGCAGCTTTGGAATCCTATGATCCTTGGTCAATAGTCAGGACTGCAACTAGGGAGTTGCGTATCTTCCAATTGCCCGTCATGCAGGGTCCATATTAGCCCCAACAGAATGAGACAGTATGGCGAGGCGGGAGCCTAGGTTTCACACGTGTATTTTTTTGGGCCTCCTAGGGTCACTAATTGTTATATTGAAAGTGTATCTCAGAACCCCCGAGGAAACTATATCAGATGCTGTAGTCAATCTTGGCACCGACCAAAGACTCCAGCAGAGGCGATCGTTGAAACCCTAGCCTAGGATCACCAGAGATGAAGTTCATGGGGAATCCAATCTCGAACTCTTTGATGTTCTCGATCTGACTGATTTGCTCATCAGTCAATCGGATGCTCAACGCTGCGATGTTGTTTTGCAGATGCTCAACTTTCCGACCACCAATGAGAGGGATTACATTCACGTTTTTCGCCTTTTGTCTAACATAGGCGAGAGCGATCTGCTGGATGCTGTCGATTCCACGCTCCTTTGCAATCTTCTCCAAAGCTGCGCTGACTTTGCGGGCTTGCTCAGTCTGGCCTGCACTGCGACCTCCCTCGTTGTTTTTCGCGCGCTCCTCGAGCTGTTTCGTGGTCTGCAACTGAGCCCCGCCAAGCACACCCCACGGGCAGAGCGCCATGCCAAAATGGCGGGCCATGGGGATAATATCCCTTTCGAAGTCACGTTCCATCAAGCTCCAGCGACCCTGATAGACGGAGAGCTGGGTTTTACCCTGAGACTTGGCGTATGTATTTGCCGCAGATACAATCCAAGCGGGGCAATCCGAGGCACCTAGGTAGAGCACTTTGCCTTGCTGGACGAGGATGTGGAGAGCGTCCATGACCTCCTCAATGGAAGTCGACCAGTCCCACCAGTGGATGTAGAGGAGGTCGATATAATCCGTTTGGAGCTTGCGAAGAGAATCGTTGACCGATAAATGAAGCGACTTTCTGTGATTTCCTCCATAGTTCACTGTCTTGCCATAACCCAGCCGGTGCGAGGCGTAATTGTTGGTGAATTTTGTGGCCAAGAACATGAGATCTCGGTTCTTCCGGCTCGCCATCCACCTGCCGATATATTCTTCTGACTGTTCGTTTTGGTAGGCATTGGCAGTGTCAATAAAATTGCCCCCTGCGTCTGCGAAAGCATCGAGGAGCTTGTAAGACTGCTCCTCGTTCATAGAACCCATGAAGCCCTCCCATGCTTCTCCCAGGGACATAGCCCCAAGCGCAAGTGGGGACACTCGGACGCCAGCGGTGCTGGAAAGAATTCGGTAACGACCTAGTTCGGTCTTGGGCTCTGGCGGGGTTGGGAAAGCCATGTCTGCTAGTGCGTTTGTTTTTTCAGGAGTAGAGAAGGCTATGTGAGGTATTTAGTGGCGAGTTGATGATGATGAGTTGCCAAGAATATCTTGGGGGAAAACAGTAGTGGGCTTCTTCTAGCTATATAGCTGAGCTTTGTGGAATATTGCAGAGGAGTAACACTCAGTTAGCCGGAGATAAAATAAACTTCGGTGTCTCAATCGGCGGGTGTGAGCTGGTTTGCGGATTTTGGGCGAGCTTGCGTTCGGATTTAAGTAATTGATCTACGCAGGCTTCATTGTTTGCTGTCTTGTGAGAGTAGGCCGTTTGCATGTCAGCCATGTGCAGGAACCAGCGCTGTGCCCATGTGCGTGTCTCACACGATAGCGTGTTCCCGAGTTGGCTACATAGGCTCAGGCATGTTTACTTTCGTCCGTGCTAGTTTACATTATTAATGCCGCATCTAACTGCTATCTCCATACTCAAACTCCGATAGTGCAGGGTCGGTGTATGGGATTTGTGAACATATGACGTAATTGCTCGTCGGCAAACCGCAAGCGGCGCGTCTCTTGTCTCCAACCCTTGTTGCGCCACGGCATCAGAAACATCTGACGGCACGTCAGCTATGACGTGGCTCAGTTATCGGGTTGATTTTAACGGGGAAGATTGATGCCCTTTCCGAGACGTTGGGAGATTTGCAACCGTGGGTGTCCTCACACTCGGCGGTTCCGCCAAAACGTGGGAGTCGAAGACGAGCAAGACGAGCGAATGGCCCCGACGGAGCTTACACAGAATAGGCACGCTTGTAGGGAAATACTAATGCTTATCCTAGGTCCTGGGACTTGTATTCGCCTAGATGAGCAGGTATATTACGATTTTAACCCTGGATCTGTGTAGACCTGCTTGGAGTTAGGGCCGCGAGTGCCTGTTGTGAAGGAAGCGACACAGTCAAGTACTCACGACAGGAGTGTAGGGTGTATCAAGAGTATCGAGTAAGTAATATTACTTGGATTGGCAATCCGACATCGCCGTCTCGCACCTATCCCCAGGTATGGAATCCCAATTAATGCCTCTATAGAGTAGGTGAGAATCCTGCTTTAACCCCTTAGCTATTTCTACCAATATGAATTAGGAGGACTCGCCTCTACCCTATCCCTTAAAGCGGAGGTGTAATCATAGAGTGTAACTCGATATAACTTTCCCTATGAAGAGAGCTCGCCTCCTGTCGATTTCTATGCTACGGAAACACTAACCACGACGTACTTCCCGTTTCGGACCCACTTCTCGCCGTATATTTATGTGGGCGCAATGAGCAAAAAACCTACCCGGCAATCGGATTAAGCTGTGTTACTGTGTTCTAATTCTTACTTTCGAGTTGGTTTATCCCCATGGTAGATCTAAAGATTCTGGGCTGCAAGATACGATAATCTTAACCTCTAGAGCTGTATGTGCCCAACCGCTCGAACTTCCCGGGGTAGCTACAAGGAAGTATGCTCGGTTGTTGTGGCAAGAGTATGGGTTGATCAGTCGCTTTGTAGCGTTGAACCGTGTTGCAATGATCGCGTTTGTCACCAAAATTGATTGATGTCTTGGCCGCATCAGCCAGGGCCTGACCAGGTCGCCCATGGGGGGGCTGCGCCGGGGAGAAGATTGCGCTCAGTCTCACGTGCGCCACCCAACGGCGGCCCCCAAACCGCCACGAAAAAACCCACAACAATGAGGCTCTCGGCGCCGTTAGAAGTACTATGCGCAAGACTCCGATACACATTCCGGTTGGTGCCAGTGGAATTGCCTCAAATTCCAAATGTCTGGCATGACTATCCCCCGTCCGAGCCTATTTGTCTAGCATTGACTCATTGTCGTCCCTGTATTTTGAGAAATAGTCATGAGATCTACAATTGAAGATCCCTAGGAAACTAGGTTTCACTAACTTCACCGCTTGCAGGCTGGAATTGTTCCGATATATATGGGCTACACTGGCAGTATTCGTATGTGTGAGCGAGAAAGATATTTAAGCACCCAGGTGAAGAACAGCTTCGAGCATGGATCGATGTCAGGGGACGCTACGCTCTTCCAATCTGTGAATCAGGGTTACCGATTCAACGTTCTCGTGCAGGAAACGAAGCTTAGGAAAGGACTATAGACGACTGAGAAATGTGAGCAAGAAGAATCCTATGAAGACTCATTCATCATGTATGCTGTCCGATCAGGACTCGTAATCATTGCTGTGTAGAATTTTGCAGACGTAGTTTACATTATCGCGTCGAAGAACATTTGAATCGCTGTTACGAGAGAAAAGTATGTTGATGGCCGTTGGCCCACACCAGTCTGTGTGTCTTCGTGTGAAGAATAAGTCATCCAAGAGGAGTAAATCTGGTTCTATAGAGTAGAAGATTTGGAAGATTATGAACCGGCATCGGCAGGCACTGCTTGGGCGAAGCTGACGGACGCTTGGATGCTCCGGAATTGCGGCATTTATGAACAATACGATAACGGGATAAAGAAACGAAACGCACCTCATAGAAACGCCGCTTGTGACATAATCGGTTGTCCAGCCAGGCACCATCTTGTTTTGGGTTAAACGATTTGGTCCCTCCCACAAGAAAGTACCTGAGTAACCCATTGCAGTGTAAACCCGTTCCTTGCTAACGATTCCAATGAGGTCAATTGTGGAGCCCGCGGCCCACTGCGTTGTGCCCTTGCCATGTTTCGAAAATCTGGTTCGCAATGTCGAGCGTAATCGTCCCCTCCCCTGCCCGTGCCCAGATGAAACCCCCGCACCCTCCACAGCAAACCCTTTTATAGACCCTCAACTCCCATTGTACCAGTTGATACTGCACGCTGCGACTTCGGAACTCCAACTCAATATACCTAGAGCTAAGCAGCCATGGCTCAGAACCCTCTCAAGATCGGCTATGTGCCGGAGCATTTCTCGACACCCTTGTACTTTGCCAAGGCCCATTTCGGTCTTGATGCCGAGTTGATCCCCTTCCCGTCCGGAACGGGTCACATGATTACTTCCATCCGTTCGGGCGAGATCGACGTCGGCATCGGGCTTACTGAGGGCTGGATTGCTGGACTGGGCAAGGAGGATGCCCCCGGAGATGGCGGCTACCGGCTGGTGGGAACCTATGTCAAGAGCCCACTGTGTGAGTTTCACTCCATATAAACTAGTGATTAAGCCCTTGGGCATTGGTGATGTGATAGCTTACAATTAGTTTACAGGCTGGGCTATCTCGACTGGTTCCTCCCGTCCTGAAATCACATCCGTCGAGTCGTTGAAAGGCGGGAAGATCGGCGTATCGAGAATAGGCTCCGGCAGCTACGTCATGGGCTACGTCCTGGCCGACCAGCAGGGATGGCTCACGCCTTCCAACCCGGAACCCTTCTCCTCCACCGTTGTGCTCAACAATTTCCAGAACCTCCGCAATGCCGTCAACTCCGGAGAGGCTGACTTCTTCATGTGGGAGCACTTCACGTCTAAGAGATACTACGACTCGGGCGAGATTCGTCGTGTCGGTGAGATTTACACGCCTTGGAGCAGCTGGAAGATCGTTGCTTCGACAAAGCTCGTGAGCGATGACGGCTCAACCTTCGACCGGAGGGTACGAGATCTGTTTGAGAAGTTGGACAAAGGCATTGCGCACTTCAGGGCGAACCAGGAGGAGGCAGTCAAGTACATCAGCACCAACTTGGACTACTCTGAGGAGGACGCTCGGGAGTGGTTGAAGACAGTGACTTTTGTCGAGAAGACTGAGGGTGTCGAGGTTATGGTTGTGGAGGACTGCGTCTCAATTTTGCAAAAGGCCGGTGTTCTCGAAGCAGGAAAAGGAAGACAGCCTACGGCTATGGTGGCTTCTCGTTCGTCATGATTGAGGCCAATTCCGGCTTATCAACGCCGAGACATACTCCTGATCATTCTATGCGGGAAAAAGAATGATCGAGAAGTAAGGAAGCTTCAGTTACTCTGATAGAGATCCTAAACCGAGATGACTCTACACTGTGAAGCCAAATCAACTTTCGTCTTGAGCGTGAGCCTGTGTGACGAGACTACGCCGAGTTATAATACCATTTGTTCGCATCGCCCTTCTTTCTACTACCAGAACAAGACTCTAGAAGTAACAGCACTATCGCGGCCAGCCCAAACAGGGGAAGTAGCTGCCCAAGTTCCCATATGCATAATCTTCTCGGCTTAACGAGGCGTAGTCATTTGTGTGGTCGAATCGCCTCACTTCATTTTGAGTATCCCGTCGTTCAACCGCCTCGTTTATTTCACAAGTTACTTTGCAAAAGTCCGCTTCCTATTTTCATAGGACCTCCCTTCTTCACCAGGTCACCCAGGCTCTGAGTGTCGTTATCTCTGTCCTTCAGTTCTAGTCCCATTCCTCATCCTATTATTGCGTACTGAAATATCGATGTACATATTTTAGTGTGGCAGTCTCGGTGCTTTAGGCTATTCTATGGCAGTTCTTCTGCTCCGAAGCCTGCGTCGGGAAGCCAAGCACAGCCTGGTAGCTAGCTGCTATGTGGCAGTGCTGCACCAGAGGCAGCTTCACATGGCAAGCCCACATGATAAAACGAGCCCATGAATTCAAACCACACAGCACAGATTAGGGATGTGCATCGGGCCTCTCGCAGGTGCTATACAACAGACCCCGGACTGGTTGAGCAACCGGAAACAATAGCAGGAGTCAAAGGGGGCATTTCCAATAGGTGGAAACGCCGAATGGAATTTTGGTGGGAATTGAAAAAAACATACAGTTATGGGCAGGCGCAGAATAGACTTTAGTTCACTGGAATCAGAACTGACAGTAGAGAGCATTATATTGGAAATGTCTGTAAAGACTGGACCAATATCACTGATGAGAACTGACTGAAGACCTACTTTTGGGGGGCATGAAAAAATCGAAGAAAGAAATTACCCTGTCCTGCCACTTCCACCTCGGCCTTCCGTTCCCGATGACACTTCCAGCGTGCGAGTCGAGAAGTGCGCATTGTCCCGCTTCCGATGGCGTGGTGCACGTGCTACGCGGCGAGATCTTGTAGTAGAGAGGCCTCCCTCTTCCCTCTTCTGTGAACCCTCTATTTAAAGTGGTGCAATGTTCTCTTCCTCGAGATCCTGGCGCGTTGTGACCCACTCCGAAGGATGGTCCATTCCTTTCCCCCGCAAGTTGAGACTCCCAGTTGAGAGTCACTCGCTAACTCTCCCCAAGTAATCACCTTAATACAAGGCCAGCTAAGTAACGAGGTGGATTTCCTGTTTCTTAGAACTGATAACATAAAGTATCGTAGGTGGAAGGCGCCGTAAAAGTGGCCGTGGGAGAGTTGTTTTTGAACAACTCGACTAAACTCGTTGCTACAAACCCCAGAATTAGTGTGGCAACTAACACACCCACCCCGTGTAACTCACTATTTGGGTTATAGACGGGCCAACCGAAGTTCTTGAGGCCATCACGAGGATCTTTGACAAACGTGACCAGAGCTTGCTGGAAATATTTTTGGGCTTCGAATTCGTACGGTTCCAAATCTCGAAGCCGGACATTGTCAATGGTCCCGAAGAGCAAGGGGACATCAGCTGGCCGTATATTAGCCTACATCTCGAACGGAAGAAGGTGCGAAGTCAGGGGAGAGAGAGACAGGGAAAAGAAAGAAATGAGAGGCGGAGCGGACCTACCTCCATGGTAAGCTTTCATCCAGTCATACACCGCCAACGAGGGAAATTCGCCAAAGTATCGGTATCTCCAAGATGGGATCTTATGGACTGCCCATACTCTAAAGACATGGATTAGTTAGGTAGGCGGGGTCAAGACTTCTGATGGGCCTTACCCTGCTTCACCAGCTGCCGGACAATTAAAGGCAATTTCTGTGAGCCAGTCGGCGATGGTCTCGTTCACCAGCCCTGCTGGCGTAAACGGTGTAAGGCCATGTCCTTCGTTGTTCATCACACCTCTAAGAGCAGGCTATGCTAAGGGTTAATTTCTTATTTTGAGGTAGAAATTATTGCTTAGCCCGACTTACAATTCTCGCAAATTTGCCAGCGGCACCAAGCGACGCGTACGCCTCAGGTCCGAAGTAGGTAACGTTATCAAGAGTCGGATGAATGTCTGCCGGAGAAGAAAGAGGGTTCAGTTCTTCGGGGCTAATGGTTCTTTTCAGCTTATAGGCGTCGACCTCTTGCATGCATCGAAGCTCTTCCTTCGAGTTATTTGATTGGCATCCGAGCGCGTCGGCGAGCGCGGTCCACCGAGTACCGTCATCCGGTCGAGGATTTGTAGCCTCCCCACTCTCTGTAATGAGCCCACGTACTATGGGATCGGTGGGATAGGCGTAAGGGTACATGCTGGTACTCATTGAACCGGCCGATTGTCCGCCGAGTACCATTCGTTTCGGTTCCCCGCCAAAGGATGCGATGTTGTCGCGAAGCCACTCGAGTGCAAGCCTCTGATCCCGGAAGCCTACATTCTTTTCGGGCACCGCGGGCGAATTGGCGAATCCGAAGATATTGACTCGGTAGCTGTAGCCTGATGGTTAGGGGATATTTTATAGCGGATTTTCTGGTTGACCTACTTAAATGTCACAACGATGATATCTGGGTGAGCGGATACCAGGTGACGCCCATCATACACTATGAAGGAGTTAGTAGAGAACAAGATCACCGACTAGGAGTATCTAGAGACATACTGGGAACAGCGGATGTCCCTTCTGCAAATGCGCCACCATACGTGAAGACGAAAACCGATTTTGCACTCTTCGGACCCTTATCAGAAGTCCATACATTTATAGTCAAGCAGTCCTCCGATTCTCCTGTGGTCGGGCTGAGAGAAGTAGCACCCGGCACTCCCGTACGGTATTGGTAGCAGGATAAGCCAAAATGAGTCGCATCAATCACACCCTTTGGTTTCTGTTTGATTGGCAGTGGCGCTCTGAATCGTAGTGATTTCACCGGAGGCTGGGCGTAAGGAATACCCAAGAAGGCACGCACATCTGGCTCGGGGTAGTACCCTTGAACTGTCCCGGATGTTGTCTCGACAAGAGGAAACTTGGCGCATGCCGCTGCTGTCGCCAATAACAAAAAGAAAAGAGAACGCGTTAAGTAGATTGGTGTTGCAAACATCATGTTTTCCTTGAAATAATGCCTGTAAAGTTCTATAAAGTTCTATGGTAGTATTGCATTGACGCCGTCATGAACGATTAGCATGAAGTTGGAAGTGCTCTTCCCCTGTATTTATATTGAAGGCATTGAAGAATTCCCTGATATTCAGCCCAGAGCTTAACTGCTGGTGAAATTCCATTTCCGCAATGTTCCCCCGTATTACGGGCCGGGGAGCCTCCGGCATCGGGCTGTATGCCTCGCCGCGTGAATTATCCCGGTTTTTTGTGCACTTGGATCAGTCGGATGGTGTACGTAACGAGGCATTGCTGGTCACTTCGCAGAGGGAAACTGCCCTACGCGAAGAATACGATCAGGACCGGCTCAATCAAAGTTAGCAGAAACACGGCAGGCCCTCCAACTTGTAATCATCCAAGACAGAGGATGGTGAGGTTTAGTTTTCATTGGAGCAATACCCAAGCTTTGTCATTCTCTTGCCTGATCGGGTCAATCTTGAGCACAGCGTCTTGGGTCAGGAATCGATGATGCCCAGCATGGTCAGGCCGGGCTAGGCTGGTGGCTCTGCAGTCCAAGTCGATCAATTGGAAAGCACCAGCTACATGTGACTTACTCCTCAAGTTTCGACGTATGAGAGTGCCCGATTAAAGTTAACGAGTTGTATCCAGGTATATCAATTACCTCCCAGCTCTGATCATGAGAAGGGTTGTAACTGGAGCGAGTCCAAGATATTGTTGCTGTCAACTGGAATCGACAAAGGACGGGTTCCATACCTGCAGGTGATATCTTAGTACCACTCGACACACCTTGTTTCTATTTGTCTCGCCTTTTCTCCGGCTCCAATCGCCCTCACGACGGACGCTATATTCGCGGGCCAACTTTATTGGTTCCCAAGGAACCAGGCACGGTGAAGAATTCCAAGGCCTGAGGCGACCTCTCTGTCGTTGAACCATAACCCCGGAACCTGAAACCATCGGAAACAGGAAATCGGGCTAATATTTAATAGATTGGAAATAGGGGCTGGGATCGGAAAAATTCCTAGACTTCTCGTCATCATTGCCATGATGCAATACAGTGGAATCTGGAAACGGCTCGGGATATTCTACGTCCCATCTCATGTAGCTGATGGGCACAAGTACCCGGACTGTCCGTGCATTGAAAGCGGACGGTACCAAGGGATAGGAAGTCGACGTATATACGAAGCTATTCATTTCATTTACATATTTGGTCTGGGTGAGGATCTTCGGGCTCCTTAAGATCGACGAGTTCCCGGGTCCGAAAGTATAGCAGATGGCCAGATTTGCATGTCTTCCGTTATCGTTGGTATTCAATATCTCATAAACGTACGACTGCCAAACGAATATGTTTTAAAACTAGCTCCACTTCAGCAAGAAAAGGGGAACCCGTTGAGACAGTAGGGGTAAACCCCATGAGCGGCCTCCTCCACATTAATGTCTGTTGGGTCTAGGAGCTCTAACGAGCAACCAACACAAGGATCATTCTGTGATTCTCCCATATATGTTTCAGATACGATACCCTGTTCCGTCAAAACCTGCTGCTCAACTTCCTTCCCATCTCTATCCTCACTTCTTAGATAGAATTAGGGATTTCGTGCAAGACTATTCCTAACTTTTCCTACACTCAAATTAACGATGTGGACTCTTCGGTCAGCAGATGACGAGGACCCGAGCGTCCTAGATCCTATTTTCCGCCCCATCTGCTTCGCAGACGAACAAGAAGTTGTCCGAATGACGATACTTCTCCGCGATGCCTGGAAGCAGGTGGAGCCTCCGGGCGTAAACGACGAGGAAACAGCCACAGCCTGGCTCCGTGACCTCAGCTCCAGGTACCCGGATGGCATCGCTGCCACCGCCACCGACGAGGAGGACGCGATCGACACTCCTGTAAAGCTCGAACTTATCAAATTTTGGAAGCATATCCACAGCGAAGTCATTCGCTTCTTGGATGGTGCGACGCCCTATTGCGGTTCTATGGGAGAGCAGACCTGCCTGGTTGTGCGTTTTAACAGGGAAATCCAATCCGGGGCGGCTCTGGTCGCGAATCACTCGTTCGGTTCTAATGTGCTTCTGATCCCTACTTTCGTCGCCCCGGGAACCCAAATCCGAATTACGCGAAATCGACTGAATCCTGAAAGGGGAAACGAGGCCGAAATTGGAACATTCGACCTTGACAAGAATCCGGATGGGATTTACTACCTTCGGCGGGGATTCGAATTCAACTTTTATGCCAATGCCGACGGCAATATCGGAGATAGGGAGGTCGCTGCTGTTTTCTCAATATGCACTCTTAGCACTGAGGAGAGGAGTGATGGAGGTTCTACATAGAAGCCGAAGACGCGCAGTTAGGATAATGATACCGATGCTGTTGTGAACTGCAGCGTACAAGAATCACGAGTTACAGTTCCTCGTAATTTTCGATTCTGAGCTTCAAGCCTGGGACGGTTGTGAGCCGTTGCAAACTTAATCTAGCATGAACAGAAAACAAGCGACGAGCTTGCTTGTGTTTAGTGGATGCATTGTCACCAGTCATGTGGTATTCCTGCGACGCTCGGTATCTGGTAAACGGTGCGCGGATCGCAGCGTGCCAGAGGTGCTTGATTATGAGAATAACTACCGCGAAACCGGGGTAGAGTGGGGTACACATGGGTTACTGTAATACTACCTCGCGGGGCGCAAGGATTGGTGAAGCCATTCCGAGTTTGATCCCGTGAGGCGATGGCCATCTTCAATTCCCGAGTCGACGGGTATCAAACGATGTGGCCCTTCAAGAACGAGCACCTTCTGAATTGGACGATAGTCGTTTTACCTTCTGCGGTGAGAAAATGCACTCTTGATTAAATTCTAGTTCTCAGGGTTCATTGCATACAATCAAAATGAATGGTAAAAGAAACTGCATGTTCCTCTCCAGGCTTGCCAAGCCGTTCAGTTGCTTGTGACCAGTCCGCTTGGGTCGCCACTCTCAGTGATACCCTCCCGATCTGCAGGCCGTGCAAGCCCTCCCGTCACTTTCGTCTTACTGGACCGAATCGTGGTGATGAGAACTGCCGACACGATTTCGGAGCGAATGTATGCCCGGCAATTTCTCTTATTGTTTAAAGGATGCGGGGAGTGGTATGTTTTCATCGGATCCCTCAACCGGTTCGGTTCTTGTGCGTTTAATTTAAATTTGAAGTGAAACCTGGAGCTGCGGCTCTTTTATTTTCCTTGTCCTCTTTTCCTTGTCCTCTGTGAAGATTTCGCGACTTTTTTGACTTGACGAAACGGAAATCCGGCCTTCATTACTCACGATATCGGAATATCTACGATGGCGGTGGACGTAGAAAACTGTCCAAAGATGGAGTATGACCAGAAGGAGTCGAGCGGCGACGAAGGATTCGAAGAGGATCTGGAACTTGAGAAGAGATTGAATCGAAAATTCGACCTCCACATCGTGCCGTGGCTCTTTGGCATCTGGTAATTTGCCTGTTTTGTCAACCCGCATGTTTTATGACCGGCGTCCCCCGGTGCACCTCAAGAATGTTTTGACTGATTCATGGATGAGCGCCTTTGCCGTGTTCTATATGTAGGTTATTCTCTTTCATCGATAGAAGCAACATTGGGAACGCCAAAATCGACGGCTTAACAACTGACCTAGGCATGGATGCCGGAACACAATTCAATGTGGCATTGCTTGTCTTCTACGTCCCTTACATCCTGGTAGATGTTCCAAGCAATTGGATTATCAAAAAGGTCAGGGCAGGTATCTACTTGCCGGTCCTCATTACCTGCTGGGGTCTCGTCTGCACGTTCATGGGCTTCACCAAGTCGTTTGGCGGGCTGGTGGCTGCGCGCGTGCTTCTCGGCCTCTTCGAGGGTGGTATCCTTGGGGGAGTCATTGTCTACTTGGCCATGTTTTATCGGCGACACCAAATGATGCTACGCTGCGGACTTTTCTACTGCGCAGCACCGCTGTCCGGCGCTTTTGGTGGTCTCCTCGCCTCCGGTCTGGGACAGATCAAGCACGGCGGTTATAACAAATGGCCATGGATCTTTTTCAGTACGTTTTCCTTCGGCGCGTGAATCCCTAATTTCGAGCATAGAAATTGTAAAGCTGACTTGTGCTGGAACTAATAGTCGAGGGTGCTATTACTGTTGTATTCGGTATCGTGTGCTTCTTTTTCATGCCCAACACTCCTGCAGACTCCAAATTCCTCACCCCCGAAGAGCGCCAATACGTTCTACGATATATGCGACTAGACGCCAGCGGAGCGACCTCGGAAGATGTCAACGAAGAGAGATTTAGCTGGTACTGGGTCAAGATGTCTCTTCTTGCGCCGCAGACCTACTTTTGTGCTATCATATGGTTTTTCCTCCTCGTGCCACTTTATGTATGAGCTTCAGCTTAATCATTCTTTTTTCCGTTACCCTCTGAGCAAGAAGACGTCTCGAATGATTCTAGATTTGCTTGCTTGCCATGCTGACTACTCACGCAGAGCTTCTCGCTATTTTTGCCCTCGATTATCCGTGGGATGGGCTACAAGTCGACAATAGCACAGCTTTTCACGGTACCGCCGAACATCGCGGCTTTCATCACCGTCATAGCAACAACATACTATTCCGACAAAGTCAAGCTCAGGGGCCCGTTCATCCTCGGTGGCACTATACTCGGGGCCGCGGGTTACGTCATGCTGCTAGCGTCCAATAGTAACCCTGTCAAATACGCCGGCACATTCTTTATTGGCATTGGCGTCTTCCAGTGCTCTCCGATTCTCATGGTATGGACCATTTCGCCGAGATATTACGTCATTATCTTAGGGTGACCAGCTGGCTAACAGTTGAATTCCCTTTTCTAGGGGTGGGTCTCGAACAATCTTGCGCCGCACTACGTCAGAGCGACTGGCGTGGGGGTCGTGATTTCCCTGGCCAATTGTTCTGCTTTCATTGGCACGTTCATCTATCTCCAGCGAGACGAGTACGCATCCCCCCGATACTCAGATACCCAGATACCCAGATATGCAGGTCGATTGTTTGGGGAGGTTGGCGCTAACAAGTCTTCTGATAAGGCCGCACTATACTCTCGGGCATTCCATCAGTCTCGGTGCTCTCGTCATCACATTCTTTCTTACCTGTCTGCAGATCGGGTATCTCAGGTGGGAGAACAAAAAACGAAAGAATGGGGAGAGGAATGTTAGGCTGCAAGGACCAGACTCTGATCGACTCGGCCATCGCCACCCCTCTTTCGTCTATACCATTTGAATGGCCTTAGCAGTATCGAAAACTTTTTGTTCTGATAAATATATGCGAGTGATGACTGGCATGTGCTAGGTTGAGGTTTAAGAGGAAGAATATCCACAAATTAATATTATCTATTCTAAAAGTCGGATCGTCACGACCCGTTTTCCTCCATTCCATGAAATCGTTAAGTCGTAAAATCGTATCCAATCCATGCGCATGATGTATGCTTTTTAGCGCCCGCAAGAAGCGAAAATAAATAAGAAGAAAAAATATAAAAGAAAATGAGAAAATGAGAAAACGGGATAAGAGAAGGGTTGAAGAGGCCATGTAAATCAATCTTAGACCTGGTGCTTGATTCCAAGACAATCTGTCGAGCAACCGCTTTCCTCGTCCACGACGCCAACACGATGCAAATGCTTATACAATGCAGCGTTACCGTCCTTATGCGTAGTATGGCCACGACCAATTACGGCCAAGCTATCACGCATCAAGAATTCGTAGTAGGCAGTCGCTAGAAGTGTGGCTGGGATGTTGACGAAAAGGGCGATCGGAGCATAGGACTGGTACGTAAATGCTTCGCGGCCCCAAAAGATGGCGGCAACGATACGAGTCCCCAAGTCCCTGGCCAAGTTTGTGCTGAGACCCAGGCCGCCGAAGCCCCAAATGATGACGCCGTAAGCGCCTCCGATGACGATCGGAATGCAGGCGGGAGTCATGAGGGGATTGGCAGGGTCGAGAGCAGCCCAGATAACGATGCCGATGAAGGCGTCGGCAAAGAACTCAATGATGAACAGGTAACCCATATCACGTTGTCCGTTTGCATCAGGGAACGAACAGAGAATCGACGCCGGAGCTCCGCTCGTGACGAGAGGCTTACCGGCGTCTATCAAGGTCTGGTTAAGTTCCTGGATCTGAGGCCAAAAGGCGCCCATAATCAGCAACCCGGCGAAAAATGCGCCGCCGATTTGGCTGATGATGTAGAGCGGGACCTTCCACCACGGGAAGTCCTGCCAAAACGCCATAGCAATCGTGACGGCGGGATTGAAATGGCCGCCGGAAGTGGGCGCGCAGGTGAGAATGGCGCCGGCGACACCGAGGGCGAAGGCGCATCCGGTCTGGAAATGACTACCGTAAGCGGTGACGCCGATCTCGTTGTGTCTGTTGAGGATGTAGCTGGCGACGGAGGCCAGAGCGGGGAAAACGAAGAATGCGACACCGGTGAATTCGGCAAGGCATTCCCGGAGAAGTCGGGGGCGTGAGAATTCAAAATTCAGCCGCGATTGACTGACGGGCTTGTAGTGGACTTCAATGCGGTCAAGATAGCGGTGGAGACCGCTGGAGACTTCATTGTCCATTACATGCTGGAGACGTGGGGTAGTGGAGCCGGAAGTGTTCGGGGAGAGCGCGGGGAGTTGGAGAGTGCTCTCGGTCCGACTTGGGCTTGGAGACCACTTCATGCCGAGTATGTCGGACTTCATTTTTAGTGCGAAGTGGGTTGTGGGGTTTCAAACGAAGTTTGGGTGGATGAATTGATGTTAGCAAACCATGAGGTAAATTGGCTTAAGCTTGATGTTGGTGGAGCTTGAGGTTGGGGAAGAACTAAATGCCATGGGGGGCGACAGTCTCGCGCTCTTTTATAATAACAGGTGAAGCATAAAAAGACAGTCGTAAACAAGAATAATCAGGGCATGGTGAGGCTCAGAAACATTACGAGGTGATGGTCTGAGGTGCTTCCAGTGTCGGTGTGGCTATGATTGAAGCAAGAGCAGACCAGAATCCAGGGGAATCATGACTGACGGCGCGTTGTCCGACAAAAGATTTTTTCGCTTCAGTGGGGCCCGGAAAGTCGGGTGGTGTGCTTTTGGTTCGGACCCGGGCCAAGCCCAGGCTGCGAAACGCCCTGGCGGAAATACGGACAGGCCAGAGCGGCGAGCACCGAACGCTGATTTCGTCGACCTTGAGCCCTCGACTGGCGTCACTCGTATCGAGGCCTCCACTCTGACCCCCACTGAGCCCCTGTGGCACCCCACTAAACCCCTGGCACGCTGCCACCCACGAAGCCAGCCCTGCCCTGGACGAATAAACATCCATTGATATGCTCGGTGACGGCTTGAGGCTATGGTACGTAGTTTATATTGGTTAATGTGCTATGAATAGACCAGCCCTCTGTGCTGGGCTCGCTGGGTGGCCGCCCATGCTCGTTCCGCTGGCCTGGTCTGGTCGTCGGTTTGTTCCGATAGGGTGCTTCCAGCGGTATCTGGCGCCGTAAACCCCAGCACGGCAATAAATAAATCGGTCAAGGATCAATTGAGTCGACAAGCACCGGCCGCACCACCGAGCCCAACAATTTCGCCCAAGGTCATTTCACGTCCGCGATGACTCGCATCACCGCCGCAAAAAGTAGGCGGATTTATCATTCTTTCATCGCCATCGGCACGAGAATGTCCTCAGACCGCCTCCGTCTATCAGGTGCTGTGTAATATTCCACGTTGCATTTGGCCGTAGATATATCGCCATCCACATCGTATCAAATATACATGGCCCCAGGGCAATTGAGAATCGCCGCTTTTTCGATAAAGATGAAATATCAGGACCTGGATTGGCGGTCGCAGGGCAGGGATGAACCAAATCAGTGGCTTCATCGCAATCAAATGAGGGAGCCAAGACCGAACCGCAATCAGATTGTTCGGTCGCAGAGTGGACAGCTTCCGCCAGCTGGAAACAGATATGGCGTGAATTGCTTCATCTTGCGTCATTGACTCATTGTCGATTTTGCCCGAAGCCCAACGGAGTGTCCGACCGATGAGCGGGATGGTCAAGGCTGGGCCACTCTCTATCTTCTACATCCCTTCGAATCTTACTCTGCCTCTGTCACTGCCCAGTCCGCGCGAAGGCCCGAAGGCGGTGCTCGAAGCTTCTGATAACGGGGAAACTGCCTTTCTCTCCGACGGAATATTCGATACTCATGGAGTCTCCTGATTCCGCCCAGTCCTGCACGTCGCTCAAACCTGCCAGCGCCAACAGAAAACGCTGCAGCGGCCCGATGCAAACACACCAGATTCCCATGCTTACCACAGGCACTGTCGTCAGTCAATTCGTCCCGACTTTCCGCATATTGGAGAATGTTACCAGGAAGTATTATCCTTCGCAACAGAGCGATAAGAGTACTTCGTGAGACCTACTACACATTATCACCGGTCGAAGTACTTGGCAACAGACCACAAAATGCTTGCAAGATCAGGTAACCTGCAGATGTCTCCATTCCCGGTTTTTCTTTCCCCTTCGATTGTCGTTATTCACAGGGGAAGCGAGATAGTTTCCCGGATATAATTAAAGACTATTACCTCGCGTATATAGGCCCGCTATTTGGAACTTACACTTCCAGAATACGCTAATATATTTAATGAATGGGCTTGCGGCGGTCGCTGGACTAAATACACTTTCCGACCTTAATACACTTTCTTACTTTACTCGAGCTCTGGTCGTGGGGGGAAACGTGCGCTGGCTTCTGGGCTGTACCTTATGTCGGCGGCTTAGGAAACTATCGGTTGGTAGCAGGATTTATGCTCTTCCGATTTCTGTGTCTGCATAAACTCGCTTCTACTTGGCTGGTTGGTCGGCCTTTTCGAGCAAGTCAACGCCCACGTTAGGTATGTGGGCCCGTCAAAGTAGACGCATATCACAGTAGTCCTAGAAGGCTGCCTTTGGTCTTGTTGCCTCTGCGATGCTATCTGAATTGAGGCACGGCCAGGCTCCATTGAGCGTTGGCTCTGGGAAAAAAGGAAGTGGATTAAGCTGGCAAAACCGAGCCAACACTCCTGCCTGACTGGAAGACTAGCGATTCGACATGGCATTAGCCACAAGCCCACGGCCGCCCAAGCCCCCCCAGGACCATCCAGTTAACCCAGGTCAAGTCGCACAGCATCTCTCCAAATGTTGATGCCAAGCTTGAGGGGATGAGGTTTGGCAAATAAGAAGATCGAAATTCTGACTGGGCGAATGAGGAGGAATTTCTTACCGTAGGCATCCTTTTTGGGCGTGGCTGTTTGCGCATTATGCGACAAGCCAACACTCGACGTCTGGATGCCCACAGGGCAAACGAGGGGAAACTCGGTTGGATGTGCTCCTAGTTGCCTTGGTCCGAAGATCAGTAGGGGGCATTGCTTCTTTCATAGTCTTTTGTTGACCATGACATTCTTGATTTGTGTCGTCGCCCAAGATAACACTGGACCGCCTACCTCCCACTCCCCATTTCACTCTTCGTTACCTTCCTTATTTCCTCTTATGCTCGTCCCTACATCTCAATTGCTATTCATATCAGTTCATCCTCACACACACAGTCAAGCCATTCATCGGTTCATCCACCGGTGCTCAACCCGCCCCGATGGCGCCCAGTGGTCGATACCGAGGGGCTCCCCATCGCCGTGGAGCAAACCGGGCCCCTAATAACCAACGCGCCCCTGATGGCAACCTCTCGAAGAGAAATGTGTGCCGGCAATTCCAACGACTCGGCTCGTGTCGTTATGGCCCCTCCTGCAAATTCTCACACAGCTCGGCCACTGAGGATTCTAGACCAAGGCCACCCACAAGCGCAAACGTAGATCCTGCTACGGACCTCAGAGGCGAGGATGTTGTCCAGACTCAATACTACGACTTCAAACGCCTTCTCAGGACAGGCGGCACTCCGCGCGGAATGCCCTTAAGCCGTCGCATTTCCCAGCTTTGGGCCAATGCTCTCGACGTGCTTAATAGTGATGACCAGGAGTTGCATCATCGCTTGGTGAGCGACCTTGTTAGCGACGAACTGAGGGGATACGACTTCATATCTTTCACGATGAAGATGGAAGACGCTGATAATAACGTGGCTTTCCCCTCCGTGAATGACTTTCTGAAGGTCATTACCCATCCCTCGCTGCTTGACCCTATGTCTGTTGATTCGTTCGTCAGCACTGTCTACAGTTTTTTCGGCGGTTCAAACGGGGACCGAGCCATCGACTTTTTCAATCGCATCTGCAAAAGTCTCAGAGAAAGCCCTCCGAACCCTGGCCCATCCATCGATGAAATGGTATTGATGATGGTACGGACCATCTCGACGTTGCAAGCTCGACAGCCCAAAAGTGGCTTCAACGATGGTCTGCCCCCATTGTTGGATACACTACAGGCCCTTATCCCCCCTTCCGAGTCATCGGCGAACAGGATGCCCGAAGCTGCCGTACGCATAAATTTCCTAAAACGGTCGATAACGCGAGGGAGGTCGCAGCTCGTAACTACCGATCCCAAAACAGATGGTCCCTCCAATAGCCTACCAGCCCAGAGCGTTTACCCGATGGACATCGTCATCCCAGGAGGCAGACACGACAACGACTTCGCCGATATTTCCCGAATACAGATCCTCCCAACCTATGGGGAGATCATGAGCACCGTTGCCGAATGCCTACCCTCGACGAACCTTCTCCAGCCCCATTACCTCGGTGACATGGTCCCACGGCACATCGACTCTACCTTCCGACTGCTCCGGCACGATATTTTCGGACCCGTGAAGGATGTTCTCCGGGACCTTCTCGGCCAAAACATATCCAATACTTCCCAAAAGCCCCATATCCGGGCTGATGCCGGGGCGCGTCTCTATCTCAAGGCCGCCGTTGCGCAGGTATTCGTTGAGAGGAATGGGCTAGAGGCCGCCATATCCTTCGAGACGCCTTATCAACTGAATGGAAAATCTGTTGCCGAACAGCGCAGCTGGTGGCAAGAATCATCTCGTCTGGAGGAGCAAGCCTTGGTTGCGTTCGTTTACTCGAACGGGGAAGACAAGAGGTTCCTTTTCCTCGAGGTGACTGCGAAAAAGACGGAGAATACCAAGAAAGGGCGTGACAATATTTCTCTCGTCTCCAAGGACCATCCACCCAAGATCAGCGTGAAGCTGGCCTCGTTCACCCAAGACAATGTCAGCCTCCTCCTCAAGATCCACGCCGAGCGCCTGAAGGGTGTTTTGGTTGAGTTTAACGGCTTGATCCCAGCCACCTTTGCGCCTATCCTGGCTAATCTCAAACAAATGTTGCGAGATGGCGAGATGCCTTTCCAGCAATGGATCCTACCTACTACTGACCCTGATGGGAGTAGCACTGCCAATGCCATACCGCCTCCGGCCTACGCCCGTCAAAGGCGGTTGGCTCTTAACTTGGACCCGATCTCCAAGGTACCGGGCCTCACCATCACTCCGTCCACTGCCAGCATCCCAGGGGAGGTGGACTTTCCCAAGCTGGAGGAAGCAACAGGTCTGGACCATGGCCAATGCAGGGGCCTTGTCGCTGCGCTGTGTCGGGAGTACGCTCTGATCCAAGGACCACCTGGCACGGGCAAATCGTACCTGGGAGTGAAACTGGTGAGGCTTCTCCTGCACAACAAATTAGCAGCCGGCCTAGGACCAATACTGATAATGTAAGTTGTGCATCCAGAGGGGCGTCCCCTTATCCTTGTATTGCTGCTTCCTGACCCCAGAGTGCTAACTTGACTCTTCTCACAGTTGTTATACGAATCACGCATTGGACCAGTTTCTGATGCACCTCCTTGCCAAGGGCATTACGAAAATCATCCGCATCGGTGGACGTTCCCAAACACAGGACCTGGAAGGCCACAATCTCCGCGTCATAAGCAGGACGCATCCGAAAACCACAGTTGAAAATAAAACCCTTGGTCAGACACACGAACAACTTGAGAAGTTGAGATCGAATGCTGGCTACCAGCTCCGGCCTCTCCACCAATTGAAGAATGGACCAACCTGGGATGGACTGAAGGATTTCTTGAAGAAAGAAAGTATGCGCATATATCTGCAACTTGTACCTGAGGATAAAGATGGGTTTGTTGTTGTTGGAGGCGACAGAGTCAAGACATGGCTTGGCAAACGCCCACGGTCACTGCCAGAATCAGGCGCTCGAACGCAGCCCAAGGACGTAGAGGGTCTATTACACCGCGCCGAAGAAAATATCAATTCCCTCTCCCGCGTTGAGCGTTGGACTCTCGTCGATGACTGGGTTGCAAGGATTCACGAGGAACAGCACGAACGCCTCTTCGAGGCCCTCGAACGAACGAATCGCAGCCAAGAAAATATCCAACGCGTGTACGATGAGATCAATCGTCGGGTCCTGCTCGGTGCAGATGTTATTGGCATCACCACCACCGGCCTCGCTCGGAACATTGAAATGCTACGCCGTGTCCGTCCGAAGGTTGTCATCTGTGAGGAAGCAGCCGAGGTGATGGAGGCTCACATCATTTCTGCATTCATGCCGGGTGTTGAACACATCATTCAGATTGGCGATCACCGTCAGCTGCGACCGCAGATCAACAATTACTCTCTCAGTCTCGAAACAGCGACGGGGCTACAGTGGCAGTTAGACCGTAGTCAGTTCGAGAGGCGTGCCGTGGGCGAACCCGGTATGCGCCCGGCTCCGGTTGCCCAACTCGACGTCCAGCGACGAATGAGACCAGAGATTTCGCGACTGATTCGGACTGTTTACCCCAACCTCAGGGATCACGAGAAGGTATTGGAGCACCCCCCAGCTGTGGGAATGCGCCATAATCTTTTCTGGTTGCAGCACAATCATCCCGAAGAGTCCCGTGACGACGGTTCCCGCGTCAAATCCCACAGCAACGACTGGGAAGTAGGGATCGCGGCAGCTTTGGTCCGCCATCTTGTTCGGCAGGGTGCGTATTCGAATACTGATATCGCCCTCCTAACTCCATACACTGGGCAGTTGAAAAAACTACGGGCCGCCCTACGCAAGGATTTTGAAATTGTTGTGAGCGAGAGAGATCTAGAGAAACTCGCACAGGACGACGACGACGAAGTCACGGATGAATCTGAAGGAGCCACCAATGGCGACGGAAAATATCACAAGCAATTGGAAAAGAAGCAGCTCCTCCAAACTCTCCGAGTCGCCACGGTGGACAACTTCCAGGGCGAAGAAGCCAAAATCATCATCGTGTCCTTGGTCCGAAGCAATCAGAAACGCAAAGTCGGCTTCCTTCGCACGGAAAACAGAATCAATGTGCTCTTGAGCCGGGCTCAGCATGGCATGTACTTGATTGGCAACGCTGAGACGTACTTGCATGTTGACATGTGGGCAGATGTGCATTCTCAGCTCTCAGAAGCAAACGCTGTCGGCGACGCGATTCCTCTATGTTGCCCTCGACACCCAGATACCGAGATCCTCTGCTCAACCCCCGATGATTTTGTGAGGAAGAGCCCAGAAGGCGGTTGTCACCTCGCCTGTGTTAACCGACTTGAGCCCTGCGGCCATCGGTGCCAAGCCAGGTGCCATTCTCATGCTATGCATGATGCTTTCCTCTGTCCGCAGCCCTGCCCACGGATTCGCAAGACTTGCCAGCACGCCTGTCCCAAACTCTGCGGAGACGCGTGTGGTCCCTGTGATGTTCCCGTTTTCGATACTGTCCTCCCGTGCGGCCATCTCAAGAAGGAGGTTCGGTGTCACCAAGCCCTCGAGCCGTCTAAAATCAAGTGTACTTCCATGGTGACCAAGACTGTTCCTGGCTGTGGACACTCTATCAAGGTTGAATGTTACATGGATGTAGCCGCAGAGTCCTTCCACTGCCCAACGCCATGCGATGCACTCTTGACTTGTGGGCACAAGTGTCCCGGTTCATGCGGACAGTGCCGACGTACGAACGGTGGATCTATCGCCCCTGAACATATGGAGTGTGCGAAAATTTGTGACCGACCCTTCGGCGCCTGCAGCCATCGCTGTGCCAGGAGATGCCACCAAGAGGACTCGGAATGTGGAACTTGTGAGAACAAATGCGAGGTAGGCCGCAGTCCGAAAAGAGTAACTTCCTATAGCCAGCGCAGCCACACTAATTACTACATTTCTGTCTTCAAAGGTCCGTTGTCCGCACTCTCGCTGCGCATCCGTCTGCGGTGCAGCCTGCGTTCCCTGCATTGAAAAGTGCACCTGGTCTTGCAGCCACCAAGGCTCATGCACGATGCCTTGCGCCGCTCCATGCAACCGACTCCCCTGCAACGAGCGCTGCAAAAAGCTCCTGTCATGTGGCCATCAATGCCCTACCTACTGCGGGGAGGAATGTCCTCAGGGAATCGAGTTTTGTCAAGTTTGCGGAGATCACGGTGATGCCCCGGTAGACCTCCTCGAGGGCAAGCTGTTCTCCGAGATCGACTTGGAGGAAACTCCTGTTGTCTTCTTGTCATGCAGCCATTTCTACACTGGCGAGAACCTGGATATGCTCATGGGCATGTCGGAGGCGTATGTCCTCGATTCGGCTGGGCGATACAGCGCGCTGCTTGACATCCCTAGTAGCTTGGCTAAACGTGTGCCAGCTTGTCCAGCATGCCGAAGACCTATCGTGCAGTTCTCAACGAAGAGGTACAACCGCGCTGTCAACAAAGCCGTCATGGATGAGACCTCGAAGCGGTTCGTGACCAAAGGACTTCGTGATCTTGCCGAGCTCCAAAAGCAAGTTGGATCTCTCAAGGACAGCCTTTCATCCAGTTTCGGCATCTTCAGCTTACTTCCCGCCAACAAAACCCGCTTTTCAGCTAGATATTCTGGTGCTGTAAAGCTAATTTATGATGCTGGTGAGCTACGGAAGCGGATGAGCGACGAGCATCAACCAACCAAGAAACTACATGACGCCATCGTACTTCGCCGGCGCGAGATGGACAAGGCACTGTCGCTCAACGAGAAGATGGAAGCATTACGTCTCTCTTCCGGCCCGCAGGAACAATCGGCTGAACATTATGTATCGGCCTTGGATAAACAGCTCACTCTCAAGGCACAATTGATCCAGATCGATATCCAAGAAGCCATCATTCGTGACAAGGCGCGCCTCGTGCAAAAGTCGCCCAGCCTTCAGACACTTGTCTATCAGCTCCAACCCCAAGTCTCCGATTTTGTGAAAGACTGCAAAGACCTCATCGACGAATCCAAACTCGCCAGCCTTCCTCGGATCATTATTTCTGCGACGCTATCACTTGTCGGCATTTCTCTCCTGCAGCGCAGTGACGCTAAGGTGTCTCAAGAGGAGATGCAGGAGCGCTTGAGCGAGGCCCTGGCTCTATGTAACAACCTTCCCCATAACAGCGAGATAAAGAAAAATATCGAGGAGTTTATCCGGCTCACCGAGGGCCCGCGGTACGAGGAAGTGACCGCCGAGGAGCTCACTTCGATCAAGACCGCCATGGTAACTGGGCCGAGGGCCATTGCAACCCACACGGGCCATTGGTATAACTGTGTTAACGGGCATCCAGTAAGTTTTACCTTCTGAATTATGCCTTAACTATAATCTGGTATCATTATGGGCTAAGGGAATCTCTCAATATTAGTTCGCCATCGGAGAATGCGGCATGCCGATGGAGCTTGCTCGTTGCCCTGAGTGCAACGAGCCCATTGGTGGTCAGAATCACCAGTTCGTTAATGGTGCGACTCGAGCTATGGAAATGGAGTAACTGGTAGAGAGGGTGATTTGTCGGGCCGATGGCATGCAGAGATGTTTCCTGCGAAATGAGTACTTCAGGTTACCAAGTTGAACGCTTATAAGCAACGCCCATTATCCCGTAGCATTGGTGCACTGGTGCTAATAGTATCCATCATACGCATACCCCCCGTCTACTCTCTTGTGGGTGATACATGTACGCCCGTCTCATTTGATGCTCCCTGGAGAGACATCTCTAGACCCAGTAGGTCTCAAATATCTCAACTGAAATGGCGGGAGCCATCACCTGTGCCTCTTAGTAATAGAAGCACAGGCGAAAAGTGTCACAAAGGCCTATCCTATAATAGGCCCACGGTGACGCACGGCACTGGTATAAGCCTTCGACAGCCGGCAACAGCTGCCATTATTGAAGCAGCCCGGAACGATCATTAGCAATGGCAGGAATCGCCTGTGGTGATAATCGCATATTATAATGTTTTAGTTTGTTTTATTTTTTTTTAAAAAAAAATAAAATAAAATAAAAGAAAAAAATTTAAATTTAAAAAGGCCGGAAAAATTGGAGTAGTTATAAATGGTGGTCGGTATTTTCCTTCCGGTGGCGCCGGACCTTTTCGTTTTACCTCCGAGAAATCCTTGTGCCCATCGGCATACCTTTCCTAGAAGTTCCACTTCTTGCCATAAGGGTCTTGCATCCCTCCAGCCTTGCGAACCCGATGGATGATCTCGGCTCTAAATCCATAAATCAAGAGGAGAGCGACAAGAAGGAATCCAGCAACCCCACAGGTTGCCCAAAAGAAACGCTCGTCACGGGGAGAATTCTGCACGCCCTGGAGGTTCATGCCAAAGTACGACGTGAAGAAGGAGAGAGGAAGGAATATAACAGTCACGCCGGTGAATAGCAAAATTGCCTTATTCTGACTGTCTGCCGCAATCGCGAGCTCGTTTTGCTCAATCGACCGCAACTGGAATAACTATTGTACAATACGAAGTTAGATATATGAATAGAAATTTGTCGTTCATAAATTTTCTCCATATGCTGTAACCTACTTCATTAAGAGCAGTTTGGAAATGTTCGATCAAAGTCTCGATTTCCTCCACTTGGCTTCCCAGGTGCCCGAGTACCCAGGTGACCATATCTGGCATCGGTTCGGCGTTCTCTTCAGCTGACTCTTCGTCTCCGGCAGCTTTGTGTTGCTCCTCAAAGAGGGTGACATCCTCGAGTAAGCCACGGAGAATTCTAATCTTTTTTTTGGTGACCATGAGAAGGACTCTGAGCTCATCAAGGCTGCTGAGATATCTTCGCACCAGGCGGACACTTTCGCCCCGTTTCCATGGTAGGTGTTGTTTTTCTTTCTAAAAGGGTGGAGAAATTTTAGCTTTGAACTTTTTCACATTGCAGCAACCAAACAAGACTTGACTGCGTGTTTCTCTCACTCACCATATCAAGAGCTACTTCATGGTATGCATTCATCATCGTGCTAGTTGCATTGCCTTGTCGAATTGGATGAGGACAAGCCATCACTTCACAAATGAGATAAACGAGGAACCACTCTGCCGTCTTTCGGTGCCATCATCTTGTTCCTGTTGAGAGAAACGTTTGTGCACAGTGGGCAATGGCCGATGCGTCGGGGTTCTTCAGTACGTCATTTGATCGGTCTAGCCATTCCCGGAAGGCATTTCCTATGTAGTCCACGCCTGGTTGCTGGCTGAATGTCAAAAGAAACCCTGAAATTATCCATTAGTAGCTGTGCTATGAGAGATAGACATCGAGGTCCTCCGGATATCCCCTTACCATCGCTTCGTTGGAAGGATCTGAAAGCAGAGAGTAGAAGCACTGAGCCCTGAAAGGATTTGTGCTCCGCGATAGCCTGCTCAGTAGACGTGATTGCCTGGGGAAGTCTCCGATTCCTCAAGCTCATATCTCCAATGAGTGCGTCCGTAGGCAGATTCGGGAGATCTTGCTTGCACAGGTGCCAGAAGTCCAAAGGCCTTCGCACGTGGTTTGAGCGCCAGACAAGGTCACGCCGCGTCTTTTGTGGCATGCCGCGAAGAACATCAATGTCTTCCAGTAGGCCCGCCTCTAGAGGGTCTGAAGTAGACAAAGCATTCCATGCCCGAATCTGTTCCTCATACCACTGCTTGTCGTGGAATGTGGGTTGATGGAAGTCGTCAATGAATGGCCAAGCTGGTGAGCCAGCGTGCTCAAAACGGCGTCCCACTTCCCCAGACCCGCTATAGTTGAATATTTCCTCAATTGTCTATGAGTGCCCCACAGTCAGTTGTCGACTTCACCGCAAAAAAAGGACTCCAGCCTAGCTCAGCATGTTGGGTGAACCTACTGACTGAAGAAATCCTACACCGACGGGACAGTGTCTGAGTTACGTTATTAGGCCGTATTGAAGCAATCCTATATGATGAAAACTCACATCCAGCGAACTAGGACATCTTTTGGTTTCTCCGCCAAGTCTACACGGAGTCAGTTAGTTGCAAGCGTATGATCTCACTAAATAACATATCTGACCGTACAAGATTCTAACTTTCCGAGCGGCATCCAGTAGCAAACACCCCGGTCCGCCCTAAAGTCCACGATTTGAGCCTGGATACTGGACTTTTGCGGGAAATAGAATTGACAGGCAGCCCGCAAGTCCAGCTCAGTTCGGGACCGGAGACTTCTTAGTGGAAGAGGGCCACCAGAATACCTCTGGAATAGGGCCAAGGTTTTCTGCATCAAGGATGGGTTTCGGAATTTATTCACGGCCGTGAGCGCCGCTTTTCGTTGCGCCTTCCACGCAGCTGCTCGCGTGGCTGACTTCTCGTCGTCTTCCCACGGTTTCGATGGGTGGAAGTCTATAAGGATGCGGCGAGTGCTAACCTCAACATTCGTTATATTCTCCTCCCCATCGGGATCGAGCTCCATAAGCTCAGCCCGTTCGGAGGGCATCATTCGCACTGGTTTCCGGTCTTCCATGTTGAAAAGGGTTAGGTAGGGAGTTATAAGGCTAGATGGTCGAGGCACTATAGAAGACTCTATGGTTCTGTTGTTTCTGGCGCTAGAACATAGGGAAGATGGAGTTAGGCTATTCTAGCTAAGTTAGCGTAGAACATTTGTCGAAAGGGAAGTCTAGTTGAAGAGATTCAATTGATTTGATGTCGCGGGATGGATGGCTGGGAGAGCTCATGTACCCCGCACGAGAGAGATTCAAATCTTGCAGAGCAGGCTGTCAAACCAAAACTTCAATAGTAAGTATTATGCCTCATCCAGAGATCATTTTCCGGTGAGACTTCCTATCTTATAGTTCCCTAGACTCTGCCAGCACAGATCGGATATGTTATACGAAGTACTATGCTACTATTTATGTTTATTTTCTCAAATATTAAAAAATACTACATAGTTAGATCAAGGCAAAAGCGCACTGTAAAGTAGAACTCCATTTGGTCAAATTTGGAATGACTAAGCCGTTGAGTTGTCAAAAGTCGGACCCGGCCAGAAAGCCCAGAGACGCCGCCCACAAGTCAGAGGTTGAAGTTTTTCTTGGTTTTGTCAGGTTCGACTCGCTTATGGTGGCAGCAAAAGATGCTCCAAGTGCCGCTGGGGCCGTAAGTAACCTTCCATAGCCACTGCGCCCAGCTGCCCTTACAGGTTTTGGAACCAAGAGATGTAGTTCCCGTGACACTGGTCTCTCTTCAAACGCCAGACAATGTCTCCTTGCATCTTATTTCATGTAACTAAAATACCCTGCTTCCTCATAATTGCTTACTTTTATATTTCCCAAATATCTGTCTCCTATGCCGAGGTACTATTATGCCATTGAGGTGGCGGCGAAGGGCTGCTGGTGTCGTCAGCGCCCAGGCGGTAAACGACGGTGCACAGAAAGATGGAATCAGCCTCCGAGTTCTCAAAGAAAGCCCAGCTACGCTCTAATGATGGCGTGTAGCGGGGAAGCAATACGAAAATGGAACCTGGGAATAGAGAATTTCCCTTTACCGGGTAAGCTGGACTCTGAAAGTACAGAGCCGCCTGTTCTAAGTACAATTATACATACACAATGCGCGTCTGTAGGCGTGGCTTTTTCCAAGTCGAGGTGTACATCAGCTATGTTTCAATCCTTCCCATTCTACTACTCATATACTGTAGGCCATCCAAATGTTATGTTCGCCATTCTATCCAGGGGTTTAATCCTGCAGATCCATAGGACATTGAATGACGATTATCCCCCGCTCCGTCGAAAGCACAAACCGTCGACTAGGTGCTACACTGAATAAAACCTCATTGTCCCAATCAGCCCACCGCGGTGGAATAAAGAACAGACGTTTGACAGCAAGTAGATCCGTCGTGTCTGGGGTAACAGTGACACTGCAAACCCACATCTGCGCGTCGAGAAATAGAATGGTGGATCCGGAGGCGGACAGGAGTCTAATTATGTCCAACGTCTCAGCCAGGTTGCTTGAATTCTTCGAAGTAATATTAACCGCGGCCACTGTATCGGGGGTCTGCTCGGAGACCGCGACCTCTCTCAAGTCTGACCAAGTAAACACCTGTACGGGGCCTGCTTGCGTCTTAATCATGAACTGGGCGGTGCAGTCGCCGAGATTGATAACCGTCTTCCAACCTGACTTGTCTTGGAGTTTGAAAGTGTAGAGAACTCGGCCGGACGGCACGTCCCACAGCTCGCTGGCACCCTCAACACCACATACGAAAAGGCGTGTACCTTCTTTGTTTAATAGAACGTCGCTAACCAATTCGCCGTACGCCCTGTCTATCAGAACGTCAATAGCTAATCCAGAAGCTTCCGGTCCGTTGCTGTTTAGAGACATGACGACAATATTGGCGCTGTTATCCGCAGATACGGCAACCTTGCCGCTGAGGCTCATTTTTACCGCACGGATAGATCTTCCATGTTTATACAAGAGTTTCCCGTCTTTTCCGGTCAAGGGGTAAACGTAGATTTCTTTCGTGTCCTTCCCGACGAGGATGTGTGATGCCGAAGAGGAACAGGCTACTGCGATAACACGTGGTGCTCGCGACGTCACCATGCTCGAGCCCTCGATTGGAGAGGGCTTCGCCGGCCGACTCAGGTCGCTTTGGCTATCGGTCATGGCATTTCTCACCAGGACTGGCGGGTCCCAGAAGTGGCAGTAGTCCATGCCGATTTCGAGAATGCCTCGGTTGTCAGCACTGAAAGCCAAGCCTCTCATGTTCATTGTAGCGATTTTGACCTGGTAGATCATGGCAAGCGAGGAAGCGCCATCCGGAACGTCGCAATCAAAAATGCAAAGGCGCCCGTGCCTACCTCCGGTAGCTAGGGTAAGCCCATCGGATGAAAAGGCGAGAACCCTAGCATATGCGTTATCGTTTTGGTACTTGAGTGTTGAGGTTTCGATATCGTAAACGCTAAGTGCACCGCCGGTCTCGTACGAAACAACAAGGGCGTGCATGTCAGGGTTGGGATTGAACTCCAACACAAATGTCTCGGAACGCGCACCCTTGACTCTGTCAACTTTTCCGAGCAACTTCCCCGTCGACAAGCTTAGGAGGTGAATAGGTTCAACTGCGAAACTGATTGCAACGAGATCATGATCGATCGAGATGGCTCCCCGCAAAGGTCGCTTTTTAGACTCCGGGAGCTGTGTCCCGTCTTCTGGGCTGTCGAGCCAGGCCATGGAGCGATTGATATCCTCCAGGAAATCCCTGCGTTAGGTAGTTTAGCGATAGATAGACACCCTACGATGTTCTTCTTAATTCGGCGAAATTTTATAGCGACAGGGGGAAGATGCGCAAGGCCGCGTCAACAAGACTTACCAAAACATCGTGGCCCTCTCCCGGGTAATGTAGCAGAGCGTGTGTTCATCAGCGAAGCAGATAAAGGATTGGCGGTACATCAATTTAAGCAACGCAACTCGAACCTGTCCGGCCACGTCCCAAACCTGAATCTTCCTAGAGCTTGCGGCAACCAGGTAACGGTCATCATCACTGATCAAGAGTGTTTCGATGACTTCTTCCGTACTGAGTATAGCCAGTTGCTGTATCGAAGTACCATCGTATATAATCACTTGACGTCTCCAAATGGCAACAGCAAAGAAGCGACGGCCAGGCGCGACGGCCAAAACTTCCTGGTCGCGGTATTCTCTCTGGAAAAGACAATCGTCCCAGTGTTCTTCGACGTCGCCCGAAACCACAAAGGGACGCGGCGCTTTCGAAATGGAGCTCCGTATAGCTGAGGATGTCGGACACATGGCTGGTATCATTGTCCGAATCGCCCACGGTTTCTTCACTAGCTTGTCCCGGAACTTTGCTTGGATGCGGGTGAGATCCGTGACCCAGCGCCCGAGAGTACTCATCTCTGGGGTGCAGGGAGCATGGTGATTGGCCCTCCGACCCAAGTAGTTTCTGATGTTTGCCGCCGTCTCGGGAATGACATGTAAGTTTCCCGTCTCGGCGAGACGTTCTATCCACGAGAGGACGTTTGTCTCGAAAAATTTACACAGTCCTTCCGTCAGGTCATCACGCGCCGATGACGCTTGTCGCAGGTGTAAGGAGAAGTTTGTCATCGCATAGTCTAGGAAGACATCAGAGCCAGCTACGTCCGCCGTCCTAGGGGATGCCAAGGCTAGTCGTGCTGGTCTCCTGTGAATGCTGAGGATGTCTCCGGAGAGATACCGCAGACAAGCAAGGGCTAATTCACCGTGATCTTCCGCTTTCTTGATGCGAAGGCGTGGATCCACGTGCTCTGTCATTAAATACTCTCGTGCCGATCCGTGGATCATCCTAACCCTTGATTGATTGTCCAAAAATGCCATCTGTCCACAGACCATATCGAACTCGCGAGCAAGATCTAGTGGAGTGACATTGAGATCGAGATGAACAGCTTGGGTGAGCTCGTCGATTGTTAAATATCGTGGTGCCAGCACGATCCAGCGAAATGCGGACTTTGCGAGCTTGGCACGGTTTGGCTTTCCAAGAATGGCCCGCGTCATTCGAGTGTACCTCTCGTTAAGGCCCGGATGGGTAGTGCTGAGAATTTTTCTATAGTCTCAACCGTCGGCGCATCGAAGTCGATTTCGTCGAGTACTAGCTTGGCCCAGAGGAAACATCCGTCGGCCAGGGTCGAAATCCTCTCCGGCAACCGCATCGTCGATGGAGCTCGTACGGCCTCCAGCCTCTTGTAAACGTAAGCTTGTATGTCGGACTCTAAAGACATGGTTAGGCTAAGGAGGACAAGAAGGCCAAGGGTAGTCATTCGTGGCGGCACTGGGGGAGAATAACCCAAAAGGACAACCTTGGACCCTTACCTATCTTGTCGGATTTTAGGAGCTCGATGCGGCAGAGGCGATCTTGTAACCGTGCACTGATTGTATTGATATGTCCAGCAAGCACGCCCTCGCTTAGACTCGAGACAAAGATGCGCACATGATTCACGCAGAGTGGAAGGAGTTTCATCCAGCGGTCCACGTCGGAGCACTCGTCAAGGCCATCAATGATCCAGATGTGCTGTCGGCTCGAATCAACATTTAACCGCGCAAAGATGCCCTTCTCAAAGATGTCCGGCCAGACGAGGTGGGCATCGATGGGATTCCGAGCCACCGAACGATCGCATAACATTCGAAGACTGGCTCTCACGGTATTGTCGCCGAGGGCCATTTGGTCGGCTAGAGAGCGCAAGCAATCCGCCACGGTAGATCGTTTCGCAACGCCGTGCTTGTAGAAGAAATAGCTGACACAACAGCCCTCGTCGTTGCGGAGTATGGTGGTCGCGTAAGCTGAGAGAACGGATTTGCCCGCGCCTACCTTGCCTGTGAGCCAAAGTAGGGCTGGTGCATCTTCAACCGATGCCGCTCTCCAGCTATTAAAATCGTCGCTCTGTTCAAGCCAGGAGCACGTGCCTTCTTCTCGTTCGTTTGTCTTGGTAAACCTTTCCTGTTCATACGACTGATCCGCGCCGAGGAACTCCCCCAGGTCTACAAAGATTTCAACGGGAGGTCCTGAACTGAACGTAGTAAGAATTAGCACGAACATTTCTTTCCTTTCCCTTACCTCACGGACAAGAATTTCCCTGTTTTTATTTCATTTTATTTTATTTTTATTTTTAATTTTTAAAAATAAAAATAAAAATAAAATAAAATGAAATAAAACAAAATAAAATAAAATAAAATAAAATAAAAGAGAAACAGGTAGAAACAAAGCCTACGCGCTTTGTGAATTTCCTGCACTGTTCTCCGCAGAGCTTTGCGCAAAGCACGGTAATCTGGGTCTTCCTGGTTCTGGAACTTGCACAGCTCTCGGTGATCCTTATTAAATTCATATTTCGTCTCGTTCGGCCAGTGCAATACCGCCGATTCCTTGTCAACGACCAGAGCCCCGATCGGCCCGAATAAACGTAGCTTGCGCGATTCGAGGATGGTATGGATGTACAGGCCCTTATTGTTGCAGGCCACTTTGAGGAAGGCATTGTAGAGCCGTTGTAGTTCGCGCGAGTTCGGGATCAAGTCGTCGACGAACGGTTTCCGCACTCGAAAGAGACGGAGGATGAACTTGAGCGAAGCAGCCAGTTTCGCGCCTTTGTGCGACGTGCCGAGGAAGAAGATGGCGTAGATGCGATCGGCGAGGTCGCCCATGAGAGTTTGTACGGAGACGTAGACCTGTTTCGCGACGAGGCCGCCCATACTATGTCCAACGAGAATGATGCCCGTATTGGATTCTCTGATCCGTTGATCGTCGCGCAGATCAACTAGGAGGTTATTCGCAAAGCCCTCGACGTTGCGAAAGCTGTCCTCGGGGGTGGTCCATCTGGAGGGATAGCCAAATGTGCTAATGGCGGTGTTTAGTTCGAAATCATCGTCCTTGGCGAGAAACTGGCCTGGCCAGAATGGTGCTTCATCGTCGCTGTCGGGGTTTGGGCCGCCGTCGCTGTCGGCAGCAGTATGGCGGCCCCAGGTGTGGCGACTCCCACCGCCAAGCCCGTGGATGAAAACAATGTCGACTGAAGGGTTTGGGAGCTCGTGGACTTTATGGAGACTGTACTGTTGGTCGGCGATTTTGCCGGTTAGCATATTGCCATATCGATCACAACAAGGCAGGAACCTATCGTGCGCGTCGAGGAAAAGAGAAGGAAGTTCGATGGTGTTTCTTGGAAGTGATACTAAAAGTAATGAAGAGAAATTAAAAAATATATATATAAAGAATTCAACCCCCTGTAGAATCTACGGGTACGCGTGGTCTCTAGAATTAACCAGGGGTAGTTCAACATTGGGTGTTGGAGTGGTGGAGCGGGTAGCAAAAGCAGGTGAGAAATGAGCGAGAAACGGTGGTCTGGGGTAACCTCCCCCTTTGACTAAGATCCTCCGGGCGGACCATGGGAAGAGAGGAAGGGCCTGTATAGCGGAACGTGGAAGTCCCAGGAAGGGGGGGATATTAAAAGCCACGGCGCTTGGGAAATGCAGCTTCGAGCGGCCCCACTGGACGGGTATCCATGGAGTGACCCCCAACCCCGACCCCGACCCTTGCCTCTCGACGCGTGTGGAAGCGAGCTGATGTACCCTTGCCAGCACATGCTTCCCACGAGATACGCGGCGATTGACAAGATACCTAACCCCCTCTTCAGGACTCTTCAGAAGTATCCTGCCTTTTGTAGCCTCGGGCCGTTCCTCCTGACCCAGGTCGCAGGAGGAACAATCCTATTCGGGGCGGAACAGCACGTGTCAGTAGTGTGGTGTCGCCTTGGCCTCCACTCACACCTTTCCATCCTTGCCAGTCCGGGAAATCCCTAATCCGATTCACCTCACCACACACTACGTATTACCTATCCCCTCGCCGAGCCCAAGAACTGACCATGTATCTCCGTCTCTCATAAATTATCGTCAATTTCCGATAAGTCGTCAACGGCCCCTGTAGCGTCTAGGACCCACCATGGCGTTCGCAAAGTTCCTTCATTATTCTTTTCGCTCTTTCATCGGGTAGAAAAGCATCGTTAGTGAGCGTACGTTGATTTCTTGCTCGCTGATTCCACTTCACACCGTGGACTAGTTGACTGGCAACTTACCTATCTATGTCGCCCGCTATTTTGTCCAGCGTTCCCGCGGCAATCGCGCTCTGGATGCCAAATCGCCTGCGATAACGGTTATTAGACGGTGACTTTCCAAAAAAACAATGAGGGGTGTCAACGCGCCCAGGATGCCACTCACACAGCGTATAGCATAATTCTATCCTCAAAGTTTGCTTCGTCGGATAATGAACGGGCTCTTTTGTATTTGTCCAGCACCTCGAATGAGTCCCCATTGGAGGTCCAGTATAGCCCACCCAAGTCATCTAGTCACCTCCATTGCCAGGGCCCAAATCTTCCCCGGTAGAACTGACATATCCGTCGAGGGAGGAGGTGTAGGCCTTACACTCACAGTGACCGTAAAATACCGCTAGATTCACGATCGTGTAAGAAACAGAGTTCGGAGCCTCCTCCGTATTTAGAAACACGGTCGACATGTCCAAGTTGCCGTGAACCAGCGAAGGCTTGATTGTATCTTGGGATTCGGGGGATCCAAGCAAAGCTGCAAAAATAGAATATGTAGAAGCCAGCTCCCTTAACGTAGCCAGGTTCTCGAGATATTCATGAGGGGCCTGTAGTGCATTGAGTCTCCTTTTGCACTGGTCGAGAACGTAAAGCATGCTTTGGCGGAAAAAGTCCTCCCACCTGCTGTTTTGCTCGACAAATTGAGGAGTTCCTCTAAAGTATGTCGGCCTCTGATACCCGAACAGCCCATTTTCGTTCTGGATGGAATGGATCGCATCCAGTGATTCCCAGAAATCTTCCTTGAATGTAGGCTTGTTTTCCTGGTCGCCGTGGCGACCGTATACAAAAAACCGAATTCCAAGAGCTGGTTCGTTCAGATTATTTCGCGTGATGGGTTTCGGGACAAAACCTGGCGCTACACCTGAGATCTGTTTCAGGGTATCATACTCGACGTTGAAACGGTCGTCGTCATCAGGGCCAGATGATATCTAAGAGGATGCCAGCCAGTTAGAAACAAGAATAATTGAAGCAGGAGCAGGAAGTGGACGAGGCCGTTTCTTTACTTTAAGAAAGTAGTCCTCGCTACTTCCATCATTCTTTTCGACCTCAATCAGGTACCTTTCGTCATCTTCGTCCGTGGCATTCTTAATTCTTTTTGCTGAAAGGAGGGCTACAGAACACAGCGAGATGTTAAGTTGACGGTGGCCGCATAGAACAGGCAAGACGAGGTACTTACCGTTAAGAAGAGCAGCATTCTTCTTGATATGCTCCAATCTAGTGTTTATATCCATAATACCGGATTTGGGGGATGTAGTATTGATGTTTGATGTCTAATATCGATGTCTTCTTCCTGAGTCTTTACAAAATCGATCTTGACATTCTTCGTATCTTATAGGTATCGGTTGCCGATGCATAGACGAGAGAGAACATTACAAACTAGAAATTCGCGGGGTAGGTGGTCAATCACCTTTCTCCTGGAAATCCCACGATGGGCTTGATGCACACACAGCCTATTCCGTTTTCAGGCTCCTGGAAGAGATTTAGGGCTCACGCTAGCAAACAGACGAAATCCGCGATGACGTCTCGACTTATCGGGGAAGATAGCCCGAGTGCTAGTGCTCGACCTAGCGTACGCTACGACGAAAAGACTTGATTCGATTCGTTCCCCAAATAACTCTGGGCTGCCGCATAACAGCATTGACCTCCATCCAAAGCAGGGTTGGCATCACCAACTTCCCCAATCACCATGCGCGGCGGCCATGAAAGACCGGCAAAACGAAGGTATATCGAACAAAGTTCAATAGCCCCTAGCTAGGGCTGATAGATTCCAATTAGTTTCACCAGCGGCCTTTTATAGGTGAATTATGGTGTGTCGGCGTCTCTTTCTATGGCCTAAAGCACGCGCCGTCATGCTTAGTTCGTCCAAGTAAGTCAGTTATACCAGCCACTAAAACCGCGTAATGTTCAACACAGGCAGTCCCCCGGCAGAGGTGCACGATCGGATCCTGGATTTTGTTGACTACGGCGCCTGGGAGACTTGTTCGGTCGTTCCACGGAAGCTCCGTGCGTGCTGCCTTCGGAGATATACGGTTGATGAAAAATCGCCGGTCCTGTCGTAAAGGTGGAAAAGTTTTACAAACAGCCTAGGCTATGCTTTCCATTTGAGGCCATCAAACAGGGAGGAGCCTTTCGGTGATACAGAACCTGCACCGCTCTTATACGCCTGACACAAATCGGATGCCCATTATTGGCAGCAGTCGACAGGTTATAATGACGGACGTATTGATATACCTTGACCCAGTGAAAAACGCCCCGGACGCACCCAGTGACAGCGGCACCGACGACGAGACATGAATGCGAGCTATGCCTGGTGTTAGAGGTCGGTTTGCGAGACGACTTAACAGGGGGCGACGTGCACGGTATCTCGACTGCCCAACCAATTTTCGGTCTATGGGTCAGTTGTCCTAGTTAATCTTTCTAGGGCGTCCTGCTCGATGGTGCAACCGACTTCGTCAAACAGAAAAAGAGGTGTTGAAGCTTGTGATAAGGAGCTGTCTTGCGTTGAACTTCAAGATCGGCTGTGATATTTCATACACATCGGGACTGGACGGACACGAAAGGACGGAGAGCCCAATACTGAAGACTAGAATGATAACTCGCATGCGCAAGACGCTCTTGCCAACGCCGGGCCTAGATTAAATCTTGTAGAGAACTGGGAGGCTGTTTACGCGAGAGGGAAACTTATGTTGCACCTCCGGGTGTCGCATCATCATGGTAAAGGGTTTAAACTTTCACTAAAAGAGGACCATTGGCGCCGCCGCTCGGTAGTCGGTACACTCTGTGGCATTTCAATCGTCTCGAGCCCTGGTTAGAGCACCAATTTAACACTACGCCCACTCTGATCAACTCTAACCTGTTTTGTCGATGATCTTGTAATAACTTAAATCCGGGATCTCATCGTCGCATAATTCAAGTAGTCGACCCCCCTTGAGGTTTGTCCTTCAATACAGCAAGCCATGGTGGCCAACCACGTGGAAAGGGAACCCACAAGCGGCGACAGAGATTCGGGGAGTTGAGCTCATGAGTTAAGACCGTTCAGGGCAGTGCCGTCGAGTACTTGGCGAGATTGGAGGAAAACGCCACGTCGGTCAAGGAAAACCGTTCTCGTGTCCACAAAAAGGATCAAACTCATGCCGAAACCAGGACTGAGTCACAATCGTAGCTAGTACCGGCCTAACTTTGTCCGCTCCAAGAGTTCGATTCGATGGCAAATCGACAAATTCGGTTGTTTTGGACGGGATTGCTGAAATGCCCATGGACAGAAGAGGCAACATTTTTAAGAGGCAGCGTATGCGTACTCCACTACTTCGTACAAAGTATTTCGCTGTCCATTAAGCCGCATGGAATCTATTAAATATCGAAGAAAGGAACTGTGGCCTAATCGACGGCGACATCCAATGGGGCACACTTTCATATGTCAAGAACTTTGAGGATAACAAGTGAGCACTAAACTGAATTGGGTGCTTGGAAGCTACGAAGTCCGCAGTTAACACGAAGTCACCAACACGTACTAAGAAGTGACCAGCACATAAACTTGAGAAGAACTTCCGATCTAGACTAGTCGGCGGCTAGCCTTATAGGGATCACCACGGACTCTAGATCTAGAAAGGGCAATGTCTCCGGGGGCTCGATCCGTAACGGCCTGGGCGATTACGAAGTCAGCCCTACAACAGATGACTTCTTAACCCCCCTAAAGACTATTTCTCGTCCTCCAACACACTTGTGATTTTCACTCCAAGCTTTGTTTTGGCTTGACCTATCTCCTCTATAGTAGGGCTGATCGTCCATCATCGATGGCGGAGTTCCAAGCTGGCAGTACGAAGAAGCCAACGGCGTCCGCGGCATCCGGTAAAGATGATCTTAAACTACGAACCCACGAGATATCGATCATGCCATCTAATTATTCCATTGTAGACATCGTACAACCGACAGCTCAACATCCCAATGCCAATGCGGACGACAATGCATCTTCTCGTCCATCAACGAGACTAATGCTAAACAGGTACCCTAAAGGCCTCGCGGCCCCCAGAATCCGACGTCGCATCGTCCTCCTCCGGTCGCTCTTCCGCTGGATAATCACCTTAGCCATCATAGCTTCGGTGTACGCCGTCCTCGCAGCGTATTCGGACCGGCAAGTCCTTTCGAAGGCATCGAAACGGTATTTTAATGCATTCATCACGGCCCTACTCATTTTCCTCGCCCTTAATGTCATGAGCGCCCTGAACGAGAGTGCAAGCAACTGTCGATGGTGGATTTTGAGCCGTCGGTATCGTCCCACACACGAAGTATGTCGCGGAAATGTGTCAGCGCATTCGCCAACAAAGAAGAAGGGAGGATATTAACTAGCGAGAGTTAGGTGGAGGCGATATTCGGCGGCGATAGCATGCGCCACTTGATCAAGTTGATGGTAGGATCACGGCGGGCATCCACAATCCTAGTCGTCCTAATATGGCTACTCCTGAATATTGTACGTGGGAATCCTAGCAATCCCATATGGGCATCTAAAACTAACTCGCCATCACTACCCTACAGGGTTCACAAATCGGGTTTGCTTCAATGAGTTTAACGTACTCTCTGGAAAGCAACTGGCAGACCTCACGCTTAGTGCCCGGCAAGGTTGCGCTACCATTAATGACGAACATCTCAACCAACGAACTGGTTAAGTCGGAAGACAGTTGGGCTGAAGGCCAGCGATACGCTGCTAACACGTCAGTATCAAGAGCCGACCGGGCCCAAATATCTATTTAGGCGCTGGAGTTTGACTATTTCACAGGTACGGGTTGATGTCGCAAGGGCTTAAAGTTAGGGGTATGGACGAACTTCCAGTACCCGGCGATCTTTGGTATGCTGGAGATCCCACGATATTCTGCCAGGATGCGGACGCTCTGTGCCTATACGTATTCCACGAGACCTCTCCACAATCACTCGAAGACCGCGATTATCTTCCTGTCAAAGTCTCGACCTTGCGAAGTATTAATGCGACATCGGTTTGTGAGAGTTGGCCAGTTATCCAGGGAGGGAACGGCACGGTTTCGAATATTACCATTCAAAAGGAATCCGGAGATACTGTTGTCACTGTCCCTATCCCTGGTAGAGCGGACAGGACAAGCTTTATGACCGATCCGAATGAAGTTTGCGGAGATGGCTGCAGCATAATCACGGCATTCGAATCATCAGGCGTTTCACCGTGGTTCTACCACTGCCGTATCACTGTTAACCCTGTAGCTAATGCTACCCGGCCTATAGAAGAGGTAAGTCTCGAATTGAGAGATCTCGCATCCACTGGCATTGCCCTTCGAGGTTTCACGGACCCGACGACGGTAGATGGCACCGACATTCTGCACGCCATTTACCCAGCCGAGACCTACATCGGATTCCCTCGCAAGGGATCAACCTCAGAAATGGCTCGCCTGCTGTCCCGATTTTCAATCGGCGTTATTGCCGTCACGGCCGAATCAAACGATGTGGAGATTGTCCCCGGCAACGAACCCAAAATCGGTACGAATCTCAGCATCGAGCATTGGCGCTTGATAAATCTGATTTTCATCCTCACTGCGGCTATCCAGCTATTACTTGGCCTTGCCAATTTGTTCTTTGCACACATGGTCGTTATCCCCGACAGTGGCCTCGTTGACGAGGCCAGGATTTTGCGGGCATTGATGAAGGAGGAGAATCTGGAAAGTGTATCTTCCATGCGGGAGAGAAAGAAGGAGAAAGATACATCTCAATGGATATATCGAAATCAGTACATGGGTGACGGGGTCTACGACTTGTATTTCGAGGAGCGGTAGATGCATCTAAAGCGAGCGGGTAATTCTGGCGCGTGTTTGTTGTTCGAAGGTTCTTCGTCCATATCCCTTTTTCAATTTACATATACTTTAACTTGCCAATGTATATTATCACAAACCCCGGTCTGTCGCTCGTTTCTCGGCCGATTTCATTTGTCCTCCTGCATTTCACCGAGTCTATCACCCGCCTATCTAAAGTCATCCCATGCGAGCTTAGAGCATATCGTAGCGAACTGCCCGCCTTCGGCTATACCTGGCATGCGCGCAGGCACGAAGAGAATAATAATTTGATGCTGTAAATAAACCGTTTACCACAATTGGCGCTAATTGTTATTCCCAACAAAATGCTCAGCAATGGCAATTGCACAGCCCTCACAAGCTTCGGGTCCTATGTCCCCGAATTTGACAATCTATTAATATTCAGTTAGTCCCCATTCCAAGAGACGCGGAATGCCAGCGCGATCTACAACGACTCACCCGACTTAAGCACAGCAGATCAGATATCATGTCAAACCACGGTTTGCCGAGGCGGCAGCGCAGATGAGAACGGGATGTCCAAGTGCCTTGCCACACCTGACAATATCACACTCTCCAACGAAACCATCACTGGAATTTTCGATTAAATCTGTGGTGTCTTAGAAGGAATCTCCTACGCCGTTGCCTATATTCTTTGCTGAGTCCATGATATCGTCGTAGATGTTAGAGTCACATCTCTCTAGCCGCCAAACGGGAGTGACAGCCGGCGGAGATCCTGGGGCGCGAGTGGTGGTCGGAGCAAAAGACGCCGCAGAAACAATTGTGGCTGCCAAAAGGGCAGTAATGGACAAGATAGAGAAGCGCATCTCAGAAAGAGAAGAAAGGCCACCGTTGAAGGAAGAAAGAAATGGCTTGCGAAGGATGCTGTGCACGGTATAGAATACAGTTGCTACGAAGGGGCTTATGTGAAATCGGAGAATAAGGTGTAAAGCTGAAATATTATTCCGGACCCCCGATAACCTCATGAATATTTCAAGGCAAATTACTTCATACTCTGTGGTATGGGTAATAGTCGCCCGGAACTGTAAGGTAGTGAAAAGTAGCGATGGTAGAATCAAATTCGCTTCTCTCAGGTTTAGTCGAAGGATGGAGGCAAGTTTTGAAGCACTAGTCATTATAGTCTAGCTACTTTTTATTATAAAGAACATCATATGTGCTACTCGGCGTCTGTAGAAACTACGGAGACAAATCCTTGAGGCTAAGACTACGTCACATGCTAATAAACTGGGTGTGGCGCTGCACTCGACACGATATCTCGTTAATCCCTAGGTCCCGGCCTTAGGATTCAGACAGGCCGTTAAGATCCCTATTTAAAATCAATGTCTGTTGTGGCACTAGGGTGTCGAGGGCAAGACACTCTAGAGAGTCACGGCATGAACCGTAATCCTATATATGAGAACCAGTGGGAGGAGGTGACTGTGCTGACCTCGAACCGCGCCTCGGGGTAAATAAAGAACCCTATTTGGAATTGCCGTATGGGGCGAGTAGCCTGCGTGCCGTGCCCGTCTCACCCACCCCATTCGGTCTCATGGATGATGCTGACAAGCTCGACGAGTGAGAGCCATGTAGAAGGCCTCATCGGAAACCTAGTCTATAGAATCCTGTTAGTGTCAAATGTTGTTGGTCAAAACACTGAATTGGGGGTTGCTATGCATGTGATTTTCGCGACTAGTTCGGGGCGACGGATCGGGTGGCGCTTAACTCAACACCGCAGCCGTCGAGGGATCGCTAATGTCGTATGACCTGGTATGAGAATGAGCTTGATCCTTGGGAATTGGTTCCAACTGGGCGACTCGCGTCTGTACTTCGGGTCTATTCGGTATTATACCGAGTCCTAGACCTAACCTCCGGTCAATCCTAATAACGTTTCGAGCAGCCAATTCTCACCGCCTCACGAGCTATGCACGCGCCAACGTCGCATAACCCTCTTTCAATCCGGTTTCGGGCTTCTAGCTCCTAGCCACGGGTTTTTCTTCCATGAAAGGAGGTGGATCGTACATCTCCAATGAACGTATTCCGAGATAGCAAGGTTGTCCCTGACCGGCGGTGCTAGTAACCTTGGTCACCAATTTTTTCACACATGGGAGCGAAGGAGAGATCATATGTGCCTCGTCTTTGGAGTCTTATATCGGGTCCTGTCAGTCAACACTCTCTGCCTCAATGAGCGGTATTGTAGACTTGCATTTCGTCCCGCTGAGGCCAATATCACCGGACGCTGTCCATTGGAGCACTAACTGAGAACAACATAGCATCCAAGAGGAAGGAAGCCGAAAACGTATTGGACAATACACCGCAGTGGGATCCTTGACTCCGACTGTGGATCGAAGGGTGGTCCCAGTCATCTACTTGTCAGTACTTATGTGGCATTGTTTTGGAGTTGGAGGGATTTTCTATCCTTAGTATGCCGCAGAAACCTAACACAACATCTAGTATGCCGGGTAGCGATTCAAGGCTCCGCGTAATGAACTGAGTGATAGGACACGATTCGGATCTTATCTAGGACGGGATTATACACCATGACGGTCTCCTACTCAAGCGACTGCTCATATCTTCAGGGGTCTTTTCTAGCCTAAGCTGGATCTCAATCACAGTTAACATGCATCGATGTGGATATCGTTTACACCTGCTTGTGTTCCCTCGGTTCAGCTGAGAGGCGTCTAATTTGCGTTCGTGACGAGGACGGTTCTCGCATTGGCCGACGAAAGCCCACCTTTTCTCATCGTTAGTTTAAACTCTCAATTCTCCTTTACAATCCATTATATCCCGGTGTCGGATATGAACCTCATGATCAATACGTCCGACGCAGTCACTATTGGAGGGGTGAAAACTTCGCGGTAGGCAAGGCTTAGTTGAACAGACAGGCTAATCGGCCGTCATTATTCCCGACTAGGCGACGGACAAAACACAGGAACTCCAAATCGTTACAGTTTGAACAGATTCTTTGCTGCAAGCCTCTGGGTTTGACTTCCATCCTCCTCGTTTGACGCCAGATAAACAAGAATATTTGGGGACTTCTGGCAAGGAGGGACGAAAGTTCATCGGATGGGAACCTGATGTGAAAGATGAGCTGGTAAAGGCTTGTCCCATATCCTTTTTGAAAGACTTTAGCTCACGAGCTTCGTATTTTGGACCACAGTCTTCTTTCGTCTATCAAATGCCCTTAAGATAACGGGCTTAGTTAAAGTGGAGGTGTCGACTGGTGAGGAGAGATGTACCCCTAACCTATCAGAAAGGGCTGATAATGGGTCTCTATAGGTTCAAAGCACTACCGGTCTAGTAGCTTAAGGGTCATAGGGCATATAGAATGAGAATTGCCAATGACAAGTAGAAAATAGGGGTATTGGGGCTACTATCTCGAGGCACACTTCTGTCTGTGCCAGACTCTCCATTTTCATAGGCTGACATACGCAGTAATCCACCAGGGACTTGAAATACATGGCAGGGACCAAGCTGTAGTAGCTCTGGCAGAACATTTGGGAATCATCAGATTATCAGAGATGGGGAGATTTGGCAACTATTATTTAATCAGACGGAAATAGTGTTGGAAACGAGGGAATTCCTTCACTTGTCATGGACACGATTTGGAGCCATTTCCCGATCTGTATTTGTAACCCTATCTTCGGTACCCGTAAAGTTCTGACAGAGCCACCCATACTTCGTACATCGTCCCACAGCTCATCTAGCATCCACGTCACGAATCCTGCAGCCACATGCAGACTCAGCCAACCAAGTCTGCCTTGGCTCTCAGACGAAATCGGACGGGCTAATCAGGATGATGATTCAACTTCCTAGCGGGAGCCGAGCAATGTCTTGGCAGTCTTCTATCAATACCCGATCAGCACATCAGGCTGTGGAAGACCAAAGTCCAGGCCCCCGCTTCCAGGGTACAGTTAGGATCCCCACCCCCTCCAGAAGGAAGACCAAAAAAGGGAAAGTGGGTTAAGAGCCCTTTATTTCTATTTTGGAGGTTGGGAGATTCTGGGTGGGAAGTTTTGAATGGCAATAAAAGGAACTCTTCTTCCGTTCCACGTTGGTTGAAGCATACGGCCCTCCTTCCATGACTCTACCTCACGACCTCACAATCTTATAATAACGTATACATCTGAAGTGGTCTTTTTGTCCCTTTGTCCAACAATGGTAGTCCAAGAAAATATCACGGCCTATCGGCTACGCCATGATAGTCTGGAAAACTTACTCCGAGAGATTTTCGGGGACAATGATATTACAGTTGATGTATGTAGCACACACAGAGACCAGTCACTCAGCCAGGAAGAACATGAAATTTACAAAAGACAGCAAGTTGGGGAGATGTACACTGTATTTCTGCCTAGATACTTGAGCAGTGTAGGTGTCGACTTCGCCTTCACCAACTGAAAACCAATCCGCGTCCACCATCTTCGGCGTTTGATATGCTAATAACAGGAGAACATCTAGGATGACCGCCGGAAAATTGAGGCGCTGAGATCCCGACGATAATGATATAAATGAGATAGGGATAGCGGGGATCTTCCGAGGAGGATAGGATCAGGCGGATCGCCATAGAGTGGGGGTTGTAAGCTAGCTATGTTTGACAATGTGGAACAGTTCGGACAAGATATGGTTTCTGGACTGTGGACAGCTATTGGCAGTAAGGGCTTGATGTAATCCTTATCGAATACAAAATGCACCTGATCAACGGACGGGGGGTAGTTGTACGAGCCAGGCCTATCAGGAAACTTGCGTCGCACATTCTCAACGCCCGCCCAGTTGGCAGCAGTTCGCCTTGCGAGTCTGCCTGAGTTCAATTGGGCGCTGCTGGCTACGCTACCATCTATTCATCAATGCGGGGCAAGATCATCTCATTCCAGATTAAGTCAGGGCGAGCACTGTTACACTTGCCAACCTTGCTTCGGTCATGCTATCGCATATTTCTACATTGAAGATCAGGCTCTGTTTTCTTCCGCTTTACAACTCTCGGCACCTCTGAAGACTGATTTATAAATACTCTGGAGGCTGTGCAAACGACGTGTTGCCGCCGATTCGGTCATACGATCTCCGTAATATTATACCACCATGGAACCTGACCCGCTCGATGAGCTCCGGCACAGCTGCCAGAACCATATCACGTACCCTGAAAATCTTGTCCGGTACGGCGGTCCAAGACATAAGCTGAAGACGTTGAGCACAGTGTTGGGCGCTTTAAGCGGTTATCCATCCGCAACCCAGGCCGGGTTCGAGTTGTTCAATAGAGAAGGAAGAGAAAATGGGATAGACATAGTAGACCTGTCAGACGGCCATGAAGGTATGATAAGACATTATTTCCTCCCTTTCTTTCTTGCCTCGCTTGGAGAAAGTGTGGAGGTCTGACTCGAACATCTCAGTAGAGCGAACTTCATTCTTTATTGAGGACCACAAGCAATTGCAAGAACACTTGGAGTCGAAGCTCGAAGACCCGAAGTTCCGCTACGTGTCAGTTTCTCCCAATACTACTGCTCTAGCCGTGAATGAGCAAATGTCTGTATAGGGACTCGGAACCACGGCTTGAGAGCCACTTTTTTCCTTCACACGCGTGGGGTCTGACTTTTTTCTCTAGTTCTATCGAGGCCTGCTCTTCGCGAGATCCCCTGGCGTGCACCAGAAATATGCTGACCCTCTTTGCGTCTTATCACCAACTTCAACCTGCCTTCTTGGACGCCGTGTTTGGATTCCGGTCAAACCACTCCTACAAGCCTTTGGATTGGTCAGTGGCAGCCTTCCATTTTGATGATACCTTTGAACTCCCCGAGGACAAAGTTTTCCAGATACCAGCATTGGGAAGAAGTGGGCGCGAGATTAGAACCACATACCTTCTTCGTGGTGTAGAGCCATCACAATCCATCCGCGGGTGGAACTGGGGGATACGTCAATTGGGTCTTCACCACGTATTTGATGTGGAGACCGGCAGAGCCCTATTGGTATCCGTCAAAGGGAACAGAGGATTTCGGGATTTGGTTGAGGAGAGCTTGCAGGAGGACAGTTCAGATCCCTCCTCTTTACTCCACCCCTCAAACCTTTGCAACTCGGTTGAGTCTTTTCCTGCGTCCATGGAGTTCCACCGCATGGCTATTGACTGGTGCGATGCAAACTGGCGATGGTACATATCTGACCTGGAAGCTCGCTTACGGCAAGTCATAGAAGAGGCCACTACTGCCACTATTAATCGTATTCCCCTTTCGGAAACCCTCCCGAAGGATGTAAAACAGACTTACATGCTCCCCTCAGTTGCCTCAGGATTAGTTCCTGCAGCACTAGAAAAAGGGATCTCTCGGCAGACAACACTGTTCTCGGGGCTGACAGGTCGATCATTCACCACCACCAAAGTAATGAGTTTCGGAAAGGGCCCCATCGGCGGTGGTAATGTCCAGTCACTAAACAACGCTTTCAGTGCTACCGGTTTTGACCATCATGAAAATCAGAGACAGACGGCGCCACTAGCGAACAGCAAGGCCGCGAACAGAAGGGCCGAGCAGCAGCTCGTTTCGCTCAACCTTTGCACGGTCCGGGGCCAGCAAGAACTCCAGTTTCTTAGCGAGAAGGTCCAAGAAAGTTTAATAGTCGTTAGAGATAACTCGGCCGTTATTCGCCGGCTAAAAGAGGACTACCTCGCTGTAGTCAAGCAACCGAAGTTTCCCCACCAGCTACATAGCCGGGCACCAGAGAGCGTTGCCCAATTTGCGAAGGCCGTTGAGGGAATCGAGGAGAGAATGTCAAGACGTGCGGGTCAACTAGAACAGCTAGCCATTCTAGCCCAAAATGGCAGATCTCTTGTTAGTGCCCAAAACGAGGTCTCTCGAAGGATCGCACAGCTAACACCCATAGTTTGCTGCCGTACAACAACAACAAATCTTCCAGATGACCAAAATCTACTCTGATCACTCCAATACCATCACAGGTCATATGAGGGAGCTAGCGTCCCAGACAGCCAAGGATACCTGGGCAATGCAGAAGATAACAGTGGTGACATTGGTCTTCCTCCCAGGAACGTTCATCGCCGTAAGAAAATCCTGCAGCCGACTTCGCTTGCCCCTTGTTCAAGGTCTTTCGGGTTCTAACTAGCTGGCCAGACGTTTATTCAAAGCGGCGTGTTCAACTGGGGTGATGCTGAGGATACTCAAGTTGTCCCACATTTCTTTCTGAAAACACCAGCCCTTTACTTCTTCATAATTTGCGTTGTCATCCTCGTCGTGTTCATCGTTACGCTCTTGTATTGCATAGGCCGAAAGAGGGAGAGGAAGGGTATGCCAGCTGTCTCAGATGCCGACTCAGTCGTGTAAATAGAAACGTACCAATGCATCCGCCACCAACGGAACGATTTTGAAGTCGAGTACACCACATACGCGAGACAGCACATGCCTCGGATGGCGCAGCTTTGTGCGAACACCGGTAGTAAAATCTTGTTTCATTATCCGGCCAAATGGGTCACAGAGGTGGGTCATATGTGGAACTCTGTCGATGTCGATGTTTATTGAAAAGGTCCGGCAATTCCTCCGTCTCTGGCCCCTATTTCAAGTTCCTTATTTAAGCACAATTTTCTGTTCCTTCCGTGTGTTTTCCTCGTCCGGTTGGGTCTGGGGAGTGGGGGATTTTCACGATTGACAGGGGTGTTGACTGACACCTTCCTCATTCATCTACCGTATAGGGGCGTGGTGACGTGTCTCTCGTGATTTGGGAAGGTCAATCTTGTCCAAACTTGAAGTATGCGCTGCCCGCGTCTATCGCTCGAGATGCGAGAGCAGAATACAAGCAATTCTGGCCGCCCCTACGTCTGTGTCACTTCTCCATGCAGCGTCGGTCGAGATTGATGTCTCTTTGTTCGTTTCATCCGCCGCGCTTGCTACGCAACCCACTGCTGTTCCACAAGTCTGCAGGGCTTTTTGCCCCTTTCGTTAGTGACAGACTGATGTTCCAAAGACGCGACTAACGTCACGCGGCAGCCTGAGCATTTGAGAACATCACAATTGGCGATAATCACATTGTTCCGCTCTCCGGACTTCCAACGCCAGGGGCCGAGCGCAGAGCTCATTACCCTGAACTGGTCATGAGTCACGACACTACCAAACGGTAACGCTCTTTGGAGACAAGCTACGACATCTACTCTGTCTCCCGTATTCCATCCTCGTATCCAGTAATCCCCACGCTGCAGAGATGAGGTCGTCCCCCCAATGGGGGGCGGCTGCGGTCAAGACAACCGACATTGGGTCTCGTTTCAGACAGTTCATCGTAAGACGTTATCAACGCGGACTCGATGGCTTTCAGGCCGGGACGCGGTACGTCCGATACTCTGATCTTCGGGAATTCTGGGAAGAGGACACAATTGAGGATGTCCTCAAGAGGAGCGGATATAACTTCCCGGCTAGCTTGTCTGATATCCGGTCCAATTACTTACTCATCTTGTCGACGCTGGTTTTCATCGGGCACATCGATTTCCTCCAACACTTCCAAAACTGGGGCATCACCGACGCCATTATGCCAGTAACAACGATTAAGGTTGATCGCAGATTTACCCCAGACAAGTTTACGGAAGTTTGGGAACAATTCACGTCCAAGCAATGGCAGTTCTGCCCGCTCATCATCCGCTCTGGCCAGGGAAATGAAGGACGTAGACCACCTCTCAGTCGCTCCATAGGTGGCTCCATAGACCCTAGGCAGGTCTTGCCAATATGCCAACGGCAGACGATACCTGGAGAGAATGATAACAAGTGGGTAGAAATTGTGGAATTGGACGAGGGCTGTTCTGATGTCAAGCATGTAAGAGACTCTCCTGTCCCTCAACTTCCGAAACACTAATAATCGTTGGGAATTTATTAGGCCGTTTTCAAAGTCTACTCTGGAAGTGACAACCCTCGGGGCTGGCAAAAAGAGGTCGAAATGTACAATGAGCTCCAGAGGAACCGCAAGATCCACGACAATATTGTCAGAATGCTTGGGTCATTTCAGCAATACAACCTCAGCTATATCGTTCTAGAATATGCCAACGGACTGACCTTGGAGGATCATTTTAAGGGTCGACCTGAGTTTCATTCCGCTCAAGATATCGAAGAATTCTTCAAACAGCTCGTCCTTGGTTTGTATTCAGCCCTTAACAGGTTAGAGTCGTGCAAAATGTGCGCTGAATCCACGCCCCGCCACTCGTAACCGTTGCAAGCCTAATAATATGTTTTGAGCTGCCAGTGTCCATCGCGATATAAAACCGTCAAACATACTGTTATTCCACAATCCAGGTGGCGGTTTCGCTCTCAAGCTGTCAGACTTTGAGTGCGCATCGACATCCCACTCTCGGGACAGACTCAGTCGTGAGTACCAATATGACGATGGAAGCAAGACCTATAGTACGCATCTCAAACAAAAGAGAAAGGATGGACGCTTTCTGACTGTTTATAGGTGCACCCGAACGTCTAACATGCGTCCCATTGGACGAGGAGGCACGGCAGAAACAGTCCACGAAATTTAATGTGTTTGAACTCGGCACCGTCAATAGCGAAGCCCTTGTGTGGATAAATCTCAAAGAAGGGGGCAGGAAGGGATACGAAAATGATCGCAAGGAATATATTCAGCGCCATAATCGGCCTAATGCCGCGGCCGGATACGGAAACGCTTTCCACAATGGCCGGGTCGTCTTGCCTTGCGTGGAAGTGTGGCATTCCAAGGCCGTCGCTAACTCCCAGCCTTTCGACTATATATCCGGCGTTGTGAAGGAGATACTGGAAAAAGACATTTTAGTGCCGGAATCGGACCGCCAAAGCCCCAAGCAAATCGGAAATATTTACTTGTCTTGCACGGATCTAGCCAAGACACAGCCAGGCGAGAGCCCACGCTCCATCTATGAAATGGCCACTTCTTCGAGATCCAACTCACGGCCGTCCCGTAGTCATCAACCGAGAGAAGTACCTGGGTCCTCAATTGATGAACGACTTGTTGCTCCGAGTCCGCGCAGAATATCTTCACAGGTCAGGCGCAATCGTGGAAGTATTAATACTAGTGGCTCCAACATCGCCACCACCGGCTTTGAGAATCACGGGCCCGGACACCGGAATGAGGTGAATGCTCTGCGGCAGCCTCTCAACCCAGCCAATTCTTTTAATTTAGAAAGACGACGACAAAGCGACGGTGGACAATCCTGCCATTATGCGTCTATTCGTATCTTGGGGGGCAGCCTTCCACACCGTCGCCAACCACTCGACTTCTCGCAATACACCGTCAGAGCGGACGACGTTGAAGGTTGGGTTGCGGGCACTCGCCCAGACACCAATTCACAAGACGAGTATTGCCCACCCTCTAGGGAGTCGTCTCGGCCTAAACAGGATTCACGCCCCGGCCCAGTAGTCGATAATAATGCGGCCTATGTACAGAACGAATACCAGGGGGCCACCATAGGATACGACGGACACCACGGAAGCTCGAGGGCATATCGCAACTCAAGGAAGTCCACAACCCAGGGAACTTTCCAGCTACAAGTGCCAAGTGAGATGCGACCTCAGTCTCTCATTGCATCAAAGCCGAGTTTGGAACGTGCGCCCTCATCATCAGGATATTGCGTGAATACGACACACAGATCAAACCAATCCTTATACCGGATAGATAACGCCACCACAAATGTCTACGTTTCAGATATTTTAAAATACAAGAACAGCGGTGTCAAGGCGCTAGATACCCTTGTCGGCAAGTGTGTCCATAGAGAGCTAGGAAGGCGCAAAATAATCTTCCTTATCGACGATTCGGCTGGCATGAGAGCATTGCATGGTCGCGCCGTTCTGGACACAGCGGAAGCTCTGCTGTGGCTATGCAAGGCCATAGATCGAAACGGATGCGAAGTGGTTTTCACCTCTCGACCCAAAAAACCCGTCAAGCCTACGCTTTCAAGATGGAACAGTAGGACTTCATTGAAAAAGATACGCCGTCAGCTTGAGACCTCTGACGCTCCCGAGTTGTGCAATATGGAGAACGCGGTCGCTGCTGTGCTTCAAAGAGTCATGGACCCCACGAAGAAACATTTCCGGGACACAACCCTCTTGGTATTTTCCAATGGAGTGTGGGATGAGGACGTTCCCGCAAACGGCCGTGGAGTGGAGAATCCAATCGTGAAAACGGTTAATCAAATGCTTGCACGGGGAATTGATCGTGTTGATTTAGCCATCCAATTTGTTAGGTTTGGAAACGATCCCTACGGAATCTCACGGTTGGAGCACATGGACAACTTTCTCCGGACTCACCGTGACCCCAATCTCCACTGCATGTAAGTTAAATATCGAAATCTGAGAGGGGGTTTTGCATACTCTTCTTGCTAACCCGGAAATTAGGGACATCGTCGATCACAAGGCCCACACCAGCCCGGTCCATCTCATCCTCATTGGGCCACTACGCGCCGGCGTTGATCGCCAGCCACACACCTCCCACCCAAATGAAGCTTTCCGCTCAGGACCTTCGACACCATACTTGCCGGGATATGAGCCGGCAGTAGCCATAGACCAAGTCCCCGTGCCTGATAGAGTACGGTCTCATCCTTCGTTAGCTACAGTCTAGGTATGGTTCTAAGGCCAAGTGCCTCAGTCATTAGTAGTTTAGACACCGTTGACCGATAGTTGGGGCCTTTTGGTAGTGGCATGTAACATACAAGCTGGCAGAGTATAGAACTAGACTCAAATATTTACTCGTGATCTCTGGGAAACGAAGTCAAGAGAATTCGGTATTAGTGTGTATCATTAACCGGCAAAGCGCGGAGAGGACCCGTAAGAAGGCTTATGCCTGGCGATTAATGCAAGGAGAGACGTTTAAAGATCACTATAGACTTTTGCTTACGTAGTTATCTCCACCAAAAGACTGCCAGGAGTGGGAAGGGGTCCATAGATAATGCGACATGCAGGCCATTTCGACGATGAACAGGGAGAGGAGGACGTCAATGAGCTTGCGATTTGAATGGTCAGGGTTGGATAAACACCCCACCATAGATTGTAGTTGGACGCAAAATAGGACCTAAGAGCCCGTGCTATTATGAATTTGAGTAACCGTTCCGGGGCGTAGCGGGAATTTAGCATTTTGCGTTGTGGAGACAACGTCTCGTCCTGTGGACGAAGTCGGATGTCATTGAATTGTCACGTGAACGGGCCGTTCCTCTTCCATAGATGTAACCCGGAACCTCACTCTTTGCTTCACTCTTGTCGAGTACGCCTCTTTCCAACTGTATATCCAACCCGTTATGGAGGATACCCGTGGAGTCGGGGCGGAGACAGGCGCATGAAACCCATCGAAATGTAATCGCTTATTCACCGACCCACCTGCGCCCTCCTATTCTCATCCTCCAAAGTCTGGCTGCCAGGCACCCACTCAGATTCAATCGGATCTCATCCCCAGCAGTTATTGTCTATCCCGTCCGCTTTGATTTCACTATATCCCATTCTTCCAACCATATACTTTTCCCTCCTGAGGACATAATCATGGAATCAATCTATCAGCAGAAGATGCAGGCAGACTTTAAGTCCCTGTGGGAGACTGGCCACGCCGCCGTGCGTGATGGGGACCTCGTTAAAACTCCGTGCCTATCTCGATATCGTACCCGTATCCAATCCCCAGGAAATTTTTTCATAGGGTACCCCATTCCATGTCGCCGTCCGGTGCAGCAATCTAGAGGCAGCGCGCCTGCTTGTCGACGCAGGCGCGGACCCCCTCCTCGAAAAACACGATGGCTTACACCCTTATTCAGCGCTGGCACTTTCTGCAGAGCTAGGCTTCGGCGAAATGGCACGTCTACTCTCGTCAGCCGTGCCATCTGACATTTGCTCCAGATGCGATCAAGACAAGTACGACTGCTGCCTCGTTACCGCTTCGCTGTACGGCCACCACTAGCTTGTTGATGATATGCTCAACTGGACCGCAGCTGGGTGGAGTGTAGAGATTAAGAACGAGGCGCTTTTTAACGCCGCGCTGAGGTGGCACGTGCATGTCGTGAATATCCTTTTAGACCGAGTGGACACCTAACACCGGATGTACTGCAACGGGCACTTACCTTTGCCGTCCGCTCGAAATCTATGTTAGCTCAGGAGGAAAGGTCTGATGTTGTGTACGAGGCTGTGGATTTCATAAACCAGGAGCGCTTGATAAAGCGGCTTATCGAGGCGGGGCCGTTGGATCCTAACTGGTCTTGGGCGGAGAGACCTTTGATCCATCACACAACTGATGCTATCAACCTCGTCGGGAGCTTACAAGCTGTTCTCAGTAAGAGTGAGTGTCAATGTACCCATCTTCTTTCCGCGAATATCCTGGCTGAGCTGACTAACTCCATACAGGTGCGAATCCTAATGCGCAGGATCCGCGGGGAAGAACTCCGCTCCACCGTCTTGTCGTGCCTATCATGATTCAGCAAGGCAAATTGGGCTGGAAGATCCACGAGACTGGTATCCACCTACTTCTCGAGCACGGTGCATCGGCCATGACTCCAGACCAGAATGGAGAGACGCCACTACATTTCGCCGCCTTTTCATGCGACCTCGGCCTCTTCAGACTCTTACTATTTCATTGTCCGGCAGGCAGTCAGGACGCACTCACCCAGACTAACAACCACGGCGAATCGTTACTCCACTATGCTTCAGCGGGCGGAAACATTGGAGTAATCCGATTCCTTCTAGCGTCTGGGAAGTTTGACATCAACAAAGCCAACTCAAATGGCTGGACCCCACTTATATGCGCGTTCGCCCAGACTTACAGATCGGAAATGTTCAGTAAACGGGTAGGGAAGTCACTCGTGGAGGCTGTCCGAGCTGCCCAGCTCCTACTATTCCACGGTGCTGACGCTACAGTTACTACAGCCGAGGGCTGGTCAGCCTTACACTGCCTCGCTAGTTACAGATCTCTGAGTGTGGACACACGGGTTGCCGAATTAACGAAGGCGCTGATTTCAAAGGGTGCCGTTGTATACCGATCGAGTCATTCCAGTCAACTGGTCAAGAACGCGTCTGCCTGGTGTTCCTGTGTCAGACGGACATCCTTGGGGCTTTCGCCTAGAACAGTCAACAGCAGCGGACGAGCCGTCGTCTGGCAAGAAGACCACGGTGCTCAAGTGGGCCATTACCATAAGGCCCTGGCCGTGGAGAGAGTACTCCGTGAGTACGATGCTGAAGAAGAAAACACACTTATCGCTGCTATTTCTGCGAGCGATTCTTCCTTTTCTCGGTAGGGTTGGTTGTAGATCATGTGAATTGACGACTAATTGAAATCCGTAATGACATTTAATGGCATGGCCTTCCTCACCTGGAGGTGCGGGGGTGGTTTACCTATAAGGAATTGTCAAATACACTCCCTTCACCCTAGCCACAAGGACATGGAATACTTTTCATCGGTCGATTGCCTTGGATAGTCACAACGGGACAGGGAGGTTTGGCGATCGTATTCGGGCTAGCATCTCACACTTTTGAGGCCTTGTTAGAAGGTCCTCCATCCATCGCCTTACCCCAGCTCATTCATGAACGACACGATGATATGGATGCAAGAGACTTGTCAAATGGCTGTACACCTGTTAAACGTCGCGTCATGCTCGATAGTTCCCGTAGGGTTCTAAGAGTAGAACATTGGTGTATTGATGCCTCACAAAGACCAACCAGCTGATAATTCATCTGTCCTCTCTAGCCCTACAGGTCGGAGTACTTGTAAAGACAAGCTAGTGTAGTGGCTACATAAGACTACTTACAATTAAGTGACGCTAGCCGCGACACTTGGAGCATCTTTTTGTTGTCATATAGCTCAGTTGTAAGTGAGTCAAATGTGACAAGTACATGTGCCTTCGTCTCCTGCCACCCTCGCTCTTCACCATAAATCGTCGATACCAGATTCTTCCTCCTCTGTCTCTGCCTTGCGTTTTTTTCCTGGAGCCATTGGATTAGCGCTTACACTTCCACCACCACCATAAAGCTCCCTAAGCACCAGACGCCAAGCTCCTCATCCCTCGGTTCCCTGCCCTCATACCGGATCACTCGGCGGGCGCATCCTCGAATGATAAACGGCTTGATAGGTAGTAGGATGCCCCAAGCGAACCGGGCTAAGTGGTACTCCATGGCAGTATATTGCAGGCGTTAGAGTGGAACATTGTGGGATAGGCGCTAGAACTCTCCAACGTTGGCGCCAATGAAGTGAACAACATACGTCGGCTGCCCAGCAGTTCCTCCCGTTGTTCTAGTTATCTCTCGCTTAGGAACAATCACAAACTGGCGGCGGTCATATGATTTGTGGATATCAGCCCGTAGCGGCATTAGGTTGCTCGGGTTGTGAATGTCTAGATTGCCACCGTATGCTGACATTTGCTCCCGGGCAAACCAGTCCATCTCCTCTTTTGGCACGATATGGGCCGTCTTAAGGCCCGAAAGGTGATTGGTGAGGACACAGCGGCGATGCAAACTCGGACCGCTATTAATGGCGGCGAGCATAGGCCAGAAATCCCTTGCAGACTCATGCGGAAATGTCCAATCATGGAAGCTAGGCACGATCGGATATCGCAGACCGGCTAGAGAAAAAGCAATAATGAGTAATCTACGTCTCAAGATTTTGGGACGCCGGCTCGTTTGGGGGGTGGGGGCTGTTCTTACGATTATTAGGGTCGGGGATAAAGTAGTAGTTGAAATCGGTGAGGACATCGTCAATAGATACCTCGACAGGTCTTTTGGCGTCTTTGTCGTAATAGAGACAGCCATCAAAGGCATTATTAGCCATTATCTGGCAGGCAGCTAGTGCTGTCCTATGATGAACTCCGTTTCGCCCTTCTCCCGTAGAATCGACTCGGGGAAGGGAGAACAGCATGTCGGTGCTCGATGGATATCCAGGATGGCGGAAACGGATAATTCTATCTCCGCCCGATGATCTACCATACGGGATTGGGAGAGGATCACGAAGAAATGGCACAGCCATGGTCAAAAGGTGATGCTGAGCGCGTCCTGTGACTGTACAAGGGGAGTGTCATATTAGGCCGTAACAGGAGGAGTTGGGATGAGTGCATGAAGAGGTAACGAATGGCCGCCGGTAATGTGACTGGGGAAGGTTCTGGAGCCGTGGGGGCGAACGTCACTGAACTTTACGCGGCCATCACTGATGAATCTGGCGCTCACGACGCAGAGCTCCTTCCCGCTCGTGGGAGAGTTTGAAGAACCCGCGTGGCACCTTCCCAGCCATCAAATTGGATAATTATTTGGATTACCCGTCACTGCGATTACATAAAATGCTAGGCTATTGAATAATTTGAAGCCTTGACGGTAGGAACCATTCAAGAGATATTTCCTGAACCGGGAGCGGTTTCTCGGAAGGATGAGATGCGGCAAGTAACAGTAGTGGTAAAGGATATGACTGAGTAGAACAGAAGATATTGCGGCAGGTTTCTTTTGGATATCCTTCCAGTATAGAAGTAAGGATCACATTTCATCGCGCCATTCGGAGTCGCTCTCTATGACTTTTCGAGTTGTTGTGTGGACTTGTCGAGGCAACACTTGCACAATTTAGCTTCCGCCAACCATTACATCTAAACTAACCAAGAGGGAAACTGGCACCCCAGTGGGATAAATTCTCCAAGTATGACAAGCAACGCGTCTTCCTCCAAGTTTCGCGACAGCTGGGCCTTGCAGACGCTCATGTCTAGCTCGAAGTGATCTCCGTGTAAAGTGCTGCTACTTTCCGAGAATCCCATGATTAGGTCGAGACTTTTCCAGGATGACCTAGATTTGACAGGAATCCCGAGCCAGCGTAAAGTCGATTTCTGCCTGTTGTTCTCGCATGCCATACGTTCGTTCCACTCTAGTCAATATTTTACATGGTAGTACCACCATGAGTAGAACTTTTCCCGCGTGCGTGAATGATGCAATTCGGGATCAGTCGCCGCTAAGAGGTGGGCAGGATCACCGACGAGTCAAAGGCCTTCTTCTTTCCCTGCTACTTCGATTTGAACTGCAATGTTGTGATTGTGTGATTGTGGCTACCTGAGGTTGTCGCCGACTTACAATATCCACGCCTGTGCTTTGCGTTCAAGGCTTGCAGTTGTACGGGCTGGAAACGGCGGTGAGAGGAGGCGTCAAATCGTGCTTGCCGAATAACGACGGTTAGGAGCGCCATTCGGTCAACATTGCTAGCATTACATTTTGCTGCAGGAATTCAATATAGCCGGGATATGTCCTTCTCCAGTCCCTCTTCGCTTTCAGAGCGGATCAAACAAAACTGTAGAAACAAACCAGAAGTTACAACCATTGGCGGTCATACCACGCACGCACAAGTGGGTCGTCTCGATGGAAGTTCCATCGAGCATCTGATTTGGTATGCTTCTGGTACATAGGGATAAGTCGTTCGTTCGATATCCTTTGTCGTGGAAACTCTCGGAGACCGGCCAGAGAATGCAGGCAGTCAATTCTGTTTGACGTTATGAATATATTTCGCGTTTCTCGTCCACATAATTATCTCTCTCAGATGTCGTAACAACGGTGGGGATACGCCCCGCCCCCCTAGCTGAAAAAGTAATCCTGAAAAGAAAAGATATTCATCACTGCATCCTGGACTGTCCGTCTGCTAGGAGAGCAGCAGACGAATCAACCGGCCAAGATCTACCATCATTTAGACGCAAATGGTGCAAAGGAGAACGTTCTTGCAGTTCCTCACTTTCAATCAAACAAAAAGCAAATAATTCTCGACTCTGGTCGCGGATACAAGTCCTATAGCTGTCGATAGAAGCATATAAGCTAGCAAGCCACCGTGGAAACTTTCAGCTGAATGCCACATCGTGCATCTCGCCGTTTCGGGGCGACGTCAAAGTCGCCAGTAGCTGACCCCCCTCAAGTAGGGGGTTCTAGTTTATGCCCGGGGAAAGGCCGATCAAATCCAGTCCGGTCACTCGTAGGATTCTGTAAAACCAGAAACTCTTAGAGTGCAGATGATACAGATGCTCCGTACCTTTACGTCTCCTAATATTTAGAGAAATCAAGTCTGTAAAAGGCTGTCTATATCCTCTCCAGTTGATTCGAGTTCTCACCAGCTCACAATCAAGACTTCTTCTCCTGAACAGTTGTACTTCCACACAATTCGCTGCCTTTTTCTGCACTCAAGAACAACCTAACATTTTATCCCCAATCTCCAACATGGCTGCCCCTATCAATCACTGGACCACCTCCTCCACCCCTCACCTGCCGGTTGTGACAGCAGGCGCCCAGGACGACTTTTTCTCCATTTACCATGTTGGTTCGGATAACCTGGTCTACCAGAACTACACGAGTGATCCCAAGCTTCAGGACTGGAAGCCCAAGGACAACGTCCACAAGATCCCAGACAGCGGCCAGATCTTTAGCAACCTGACTGCCGTTAGCCTAGCTAGTGGTCGTGACCATGTCTTTGGCCGTCATTTTCATGGCGGGGTGCGACATCTCTGGGTGAGTGTTGGTTAAGCTGCTTTTCGTCCAAGGCAGAGTGCGTTCTGCCTGATTAATTTGAGCTCAGGAATTGACCTTTCAATAGTATGATGGCAAAAAGTGGAATTCCGAGGATCTCGGTGGGCAGCTTATTGGCGATATCAGTGCTGTCAGCTGGGGTCCGAACAGGATCGACATTTTTGGACGCGGCATGGACAATGCCGTCTGGACCAAGTTCTGGAATGGCAGCAAGTGGAGCGGCTGGGCTTCTCTTGGGGGCAAGACTCCCGACTCGCCCACAGCCGTCTCCTGGGGCCCTAACCGCATTGATGTTTTCGTCCGGGGCCTGGACAACGTTGTGTATCAGCAGTACTTCAACGGCACCGCCTGGTCTGGTGGATGGGGCAGTCTAGGCGGGGAGACTGTTGAGGAAGTGGTTGCTGTCTCGTCTGGACCAGATAGGCTTGAGCTCTTCGTGCGCGACTTTAAGAATGGGATCCAGTTTCGCAGCTACAACAAGCAAGCCCGATGGAGCGGCTGGAGCCGTGAAGCTGATGCCGGATCAACCGTCTCGAAGCCTGCGGCTGTCGGTTTTGGAGGCAATAAGGTTGTGCTCGCTCGTCAGAGCCAGGACAACAAGCTATACCGCAAGGTTTGGAACGGAAGTTCTTGGGGCGTATGGGAGAAGTTTGGGGACAAGGCCATTACTGGAGCCCCAGTTCTTCATGTCAAGGGCGGGGAGAAGGCTCCGGCCATCGTGGTGCTTGGCGACGCCTCCTTGGCGATTTTTGCCTAGGTACACACTCACACTTCGCTTCTAAAATCGCAGATTGGTAGCTATATGTAGCATTCTTTGTCAATCAGAACATTGGTATTGACTCGTCGCGCTGGGTATACTTGATCGAGACACTTTCTCATTCATTCTTTTTCTTCTTTTGTTTTAGCTGTCATTTTCTCGCCCCTTTGTGTATTGCACAAGGAGAAGTGCGAAAGGGGTTCTAATTATTATCTACCGTACTCGGCATTGGACTGATGCGGGTTGTCTGTGGAGCAGAGAGTCTGCCTTGTAATACCCTTTTACCTCAACAGCCCACTGCTCAAGAAACGCCGACGGGAAATAGCCAGCGTTTTCAAAGTCGATTAAACCCGTCACCTCCAAGGTGGATGGATCTACCATGATATTGTGAGGTCCTAAGTCGCCGTGGCAAGACACAAACCCCGGAACAGCCGACGTCTTCACCTCCCACAACTCTCTCCTGTCCACTTCAGTGACCCAAGGCGGCGGATTAACGAATCAGTTTAACCCAGTCGTATAGGATGTAAGCTTCCTGAACTGAGGCAGGACCGTCTCTTCGATGAAGGTCTTAGCGTTCGCAACTGCTGTAGATTGGCATGCCCCGCATTTCGTGCTCTCATGATCGGGCAGGGTTGGCACCTCGCACTTATCTCCGACGTGGGCGAGCGGGATGCCATCGATGAGCTCAGTTGTGACAAAGAGACCGTCTGGCCCTTCACCAACCGCAACGACGGCGGGAACGGGAATCGTCGTGTTGTTCGTAATGAAACGCAACGCAGCGGCTTCGTTCAAGATGCGCTATCGCGGCCACTTTTTTGCCATATCCACACCCCGGTAGTCTAGGATTTTGAACGGCTTGATTGCCTTGGTGATTGTCCTCATCTCGTCGTCACGGGTAATAACGGTTTGGCGGTCTTGATTCATGTTGTCGGGATTCTTTAGTATAAATGAAGATGGTCCACAAGCTGTTTTCTGGAAGCAGAGGAGTGGTGGATGTTCAGAAAAGTTCCCGCAATTATGCCAGGCGACTGGGTCATGTGAACAATAAGTCCAAGTGTGAAACTAGCTCTCCTTCCAGCTCTGCCTGGAAAGAAGCCGCTGAATGGGAGATGAGAGGAAAATGTGAAAGTTACGGAGGGCTTAACCACCCGCATTTCACCCTTTGTGGTTTTAATATAAAATCTTTAACTAATGCACTTGTATAATTTATTTTTAGTTTTTATAGCTATTTTTTATAGATTTAGTTATAAGCATCTATTATTTTCCGGTAAAGTTCTTCGGCCATTCGAACTGGTATGTGGCAACCAAGGCTGGGCCTGGACGACGCTTAATATGTCTTTTTTTCTGGGATCGAGCTCCAGGTCCGGGGAGCGGGGAAGCCTAGCCTCTGTTCATGCTGGTCGTCAGTGTTTGGCTTGGTAAATGGTTAATGCCAACCTAAAGCGGTATTTACAAAGGTGCAAGAGCCCAATATGGTCCTGCACTGCCCGTGATCCCCAGCTAGCTACTGAGGAGAAAATGGGGTAAACTCAAACCAAGTCAAGTATCTTCAAACAAGACACCCAAACCCATCACGCGTCATGACTGGCAATACAGACCTACTGTTGCCTGGATTACCACCGACGGAATCCATTAACTACTCCCATGATGGATATTCTTCCATTGATCAAGACCCTCCTACTGATAAAGATGAACCACTTGGCCAAGTCACTTTCTATAATGAAATCAGGGATAAGCTTAAACCTAGCAATTTCCCCGATCAAAATCGAGAATTATCATACCTTCCTCAGAATTGCCTGCATGACGTCGTAACGCGCGATGCGATACGGAAACAGCTAGGTGTGAATACTGCGGTGTCTAGCGGCGATGGTGTCATGGGACCGCTTGTCGACTGGGTCCAGCTCAAGGCCCCAAGATTATTTCTCACCATAATTTCATGTAACCTTGGACCAGAGAGATTTGTGAAAACGTCCTTGCAAAGGTTCAAGCGATTCCAAATCAGCGACGAACCACTCCCCTTGAGTGAGGAAAACGCCGAAGAGATCCTTAAGGCGTCAATCAAGTGGGCGTCACCCTCGGCACGGGCCGATTTCTACGCAAAGCAGTGGACGTACTTTCCTCCCGTCTTCAAGCCCAACGAGTTCCTGTATAAGATGCACCCGCGAAGTGTCTTACCTATAACTAAAAGGGATGATCTAATGACCGAAGATGGTGCTTTCAGCTCCGTCTTCCTAGCAGAGATTGATCCGTCTCACCACGAATATTCCACGGGCATGGTAAGGATGGCAGCATATCGATCTCCCAATACCATAACCGATCTTGTGTAGATTGCTATGAAGGAGGTGAAGACGGACTAGAGGAAAAACAAGGATGAATTCGAAACGGCGTGGGATGGGGAGGTAGAAGCCTTGAAAGCGATTAAACAGATGAACCATCAGAACCTCATCCAATGCCTTGCCGCAATAGATATAGGAAGTCTTCGCTACTTCATGTTCCCATGGGCTGAAGGGGGCAACCTACGAGATTTCCGGGAACAGAAGCCTCGGCAGGTTCCCACGGCACGCATTGTGGAGCAAGCCCTCCGTCAGCTCCGTGGCCTAGTTGATGGTCTCGATAAACTGCACAACTTCTGAGGGAACAGCACCAGCCCCGAAAACGAACAGGATAACGACGAAATACGGGGCATTTCGAGTGAGTACACCCAGAAGACGAGCAATCAATCTAATATTCGGCATGGAGATCTAAAACCGGAAAACCTACTACGCTTCGCGGATCCCGGTTTGCAAGAGCTGGGAATTCTCAAGATCGCTGATCTGGGGCTTGCGAAGCGACATGCTGTGGAAACAGAGTACCGTGAGGGCCTTATAGCCACTAGATGGGGCACCGTTCGGTATGAGGCCCCAGAGGCTCAGACGGCATCTGGTAACCAACCCAGATCACGCGTCTATGACATCTGGCCCATGGGCTGCATTACCTTTGAATTTGTAATCTGGCTCCTCTACGGCAATGGCCTGGTTGAGACATTCTACGAAAGACTTCAAAGCCAAAGTCGACGCCCTTGCTCGTACTTCGTTCTCAGGGAAACGGATGGAGGTAGACAAAAGGCTGAGCTGAGCCCTCTGGTACGGCATTGGATCAACCATATCAGGACAACGGACCCCGAATGTGCACAAGAATTGGCTATTGGAGACCTCGTTGAGCTCATTGAGGAAAAGCTACTCGTCGTTCCCATCAAAAAACGTCAGCCGACCAGACAACATCCGGCAGGAGGGCTAGTTGCTGCGGAATCGGGCCAGACTATCGATTTTGGTGACAAGGAGAACGTCAGATATCGTGCAACGGTCAAAATATTCCGCGATTCGTTACATGAGATATTAAGCAAGGTGGAATCTAGGAGGGACTACTTGCTGACGGCGAACAGCAAAGAAGAGAGAATTCCTCCCCCAACGACGCAGGAAAGACTAAACCCATGAGTGGCAACCAGCCGAGTAGGGCCAGAGTCTCGTTTGTGTTCTCAGATCGACCTTCCGTTGCCGCGCCATTGTAATGTCACCTTTTTCCATGGGTTTGTAACGTGGAGCTGTTTTAATACAGGCCAAAGGTCCGGATATTTTTAGAATACGTCTACCTCTGCCTGCCTCTGTATGTGGTAAGATCCAGTCAACTCCAGGTTGTGGCTGGCTCAGTGATAGTGACCTCTGGTGTGGCCTGGTATCTGCAAAGGAAAGACATCTTGAGGTGGTCGGAAAGTACACCTGTTGGAGGGGAAAAACGGGAAAAAAAAAAGCAGAAAGATGGGCAAAAAGAACATCACATACAACATCAGGGATTCGCTGGTCGTCACCGACCCAACTACTAGTCTGACACTCTGGAGCTTGACTAGGCGAGAGCGGACGGGATCGCGTGTTTTCTCCAGGTTATGGTCGTATGTGGCATTTTTCTCTTTTAAACTTCTATTTCAATAGCAGTAATTACTGTTGAAATGTAGGATTGGATGCCGCTTTGCTCGGCCTCGAGGCTCCCGTTGCTTTGAATGATTCACGCTGCCTCCACGACATGAACATCAGCCGCTTCAAGCTACAGACCCTAAGAACAAAGGCTTCATTCAGGAGAGCGATATCATTTGAGAACCTATTAGTTGTGACCAATTTTGTTACCATTGTCTCTTGAGACCAGGCAATATGGACGCACACCAAGAAAGAACTCGATGAGATGTGGCTTAAAGAATGGGATGACGACTAGGCTCGAAGAGTGTCTAGAAGTTAAGTGACGGAGGCGCGTTGCGTGGTCCACGTACAACCGGGAACGTGGAACCACACTGGGTTGTTATACTCTGGTTTAACCGAACACGTGTATCACGCTACATGTACACCCACTTCACCGGAGCCAAAAGAAACGAAGATACTGGAGGAGATGACGATGAGCATTCAGTCGATGTTTCCAGCCGGTCCTGTTAATAGCCGACTCTGTCTTCCCACCTTTCGCAATTTTCTGCCTGATACACCATGCACACGCGTCGACCGGTCACCACTCCCGTCAGCTAACATGGCTTTCGTTCATACAGCCTTGAGGTAGTGTGGAGAAATGGGAGTTGAAAACAGCCGACGGCCTTGGTTAATTCGGCGCCAGACGATAAAGGGACAGGAGCTCCGACGCCCGGTTGCTATCGACATTTGCACCTGGCGATTGAAACATATGCAACGTATTCCGAGCCGCAAGGGCATTCGATCTTCTTAATATGCAGTTTCTGCATGTTCAAGAACGGCGTAGTAGAGCACCTGCAAAAAATGTCGCGCAGGAGAATACACCTGGAACCCTAGCTAGCTTGTAAGACTTCCCAGGATCATAGTTGAATTCTAGGGGCTAAGATGCATGAGGAGTGCTAGATTAAGTTGTCCGATAACAAAAGTTGGGTACATACTCATGGGGTATTATTATTATTACTATTTGCATTATCAGGTCATTGCGTCCAGGGACTTGGGTCGGCTTTCAAACTCGGGTGGACAGGCGGACCATAGTGGAGGCAACAGAGGTATAGCGAACAATGGGGCAGACTTGTCCGTTGTGCCAGCCTGTATACAAATTCCGCCTCTTCGAGTGGATCTCCCTCCAAACAAAGGTCGATTTCGGTCCATATGAATTACCGGAGTCGCTTTCCAAGAAAAGAAGACCAACGCGTCCGATACGACGCCACCGTTTGTATATTTGTGACTCACTGCCCGCCATCGCATGTTGGTAGAAATGACTTCTTGCTTGGCGGTCATCAGTTTTCTAGTCCAACATTTAGCCAAAGGGATCCCGGCCATGCCATCATTCCTCGGCCTCCCTATATAAGGAATCCAAAACATCCTCGATCACTTCTACTCGTACTGGTGGCTTATCCAGGCGGCTGACTTCTTCCCGTTCCTTATATTATTGGATGGGCGCACGTAAGGAGCACGCCCATAATCACTGGTATTATTCTCACCTGAAGAGGTGCAAATTAAAGCCGTTCTTTGTATCCGGGTTGACTACATGCCACGGATAAATAGAGCCACGTGGCCTTCATATGTGACAGCATAACTGAGCATGCTAAGGTAGAGATCCGCGTCATACCCGTCTTTTAATATGAGTTTTGGACGCAATCTACGATCAATCTGGCACCCCGAGACGCCGATACAAGACGGGAAGGGCTTCACGTACTCACCAGCATCTATTTTTCGAAACCCCGCTGTGACTAGGTCAGCTACAGAATTACTACCTAGGGCGAGGAGTAACAAATCATTTCAAAGGAAGAATGGCACATGCATTGTCGTCGCAGATAACAGCCTCATTTGATTCGAACTACTAATACCCCATGTCTCAACATCATCTTCCAACCAGAAAGAAAACACCCCCGAAGTTCATGACCCCCATTCAAGTCTTGATGTAGTCTACCATACAAACTTGGTCCCACGAGAAGACCTTGAGCCCCTACAGGATCAGCCCCAAAGATCAAGTGCCTGCTGGCCCAAGGACTTCTGCCCAACCGTATTGGCATGGCACGTATCCGCCACCTCTCCACTCTTCAGCCAGAACTGGCCAGGGTATATTACATTCAGGGCCGGGTCCTCGGCGGCTTGCTTCGCTAGATCATCAGTGTGTTCGGGTCCGCCGGCTCCCGCGAGGAAGCAAGTTCCTCCGTCTTCGTACAAAGGTTGGCCGGTGATGTAGATCTGGGCGTCCGGTGCGGCGTGTTCGCGGGCGTTTGCGATGAGTTTCTTCACTTCTTCGTAGTTGGCGCTGGCTTGGGCGAAGATGCAAATCATCACCCAAACTGTATCTGGTTTGCCGTTCTGGGCCGCTTGCCGGTCGAAACTTTGCCATGAGGCTGAGCTGGTGTTGGTCCACGACTGGACGACGGCACCGCCCGTACCATACGGTCCCCACATGCGGGTTCCGCCAACGGCGACGTATCCTTGGGCGACGTTCTCGGCCATGGAGCAGCCGATGAAGCCCATCGTGTGTTCCTGAGCCATTGCAAGTGTGCTCAACGCAAGCGGGATGGAGACGGTGAAACGCATGATGCTTTTTATGGGGTTCAAGGATAGTAAAAAAGTATAAACAGTGATGTCTTTGTTGGGTTTGTGGGTGGTCTTTTCACCATCGTCATGTTTGATATCCCGGGGCATGCGTTCCATTTATAATCCTTCTAGTAGTCGTCCATGATTCACCGGATGGTCTTCTTAGAATCGTCATGGACGAGAAGCCGATTCCAATTCCCGACGGAGAAGATATTCCATATCTTCCGGACACAACCCCAACTTATATATTAACCAAACCGCCTTCAGCCCCATCCTAATGACAACGACAAAATTAATGATTACAATTTACCGCCTGAGGTTACAGCTGATACACCAGGCACTACCAAATATAGATGCCCAGACTGGTCAAGGTCCGGACCCCAATGTACTAGTTCATTGTCACGTTCTTGGCTTTGATACAACCCTAGACTGGTAGGTTGCGCATGAAATCCATTGGCTCCGTTAAACTGCCTGATCTCATCAGAATGCCGTGGTCCGGAACCAGGAAACACCACCGCCATGCAAAAAGCAGGCAGAGTCGTACTAAAACCCCACCTCTGTCTTCACCCCAATCTGCCGAACTTCAGTCCCGAGTTTTATCTGATAATTCCCTTCAACACAGCTTTGATTAGAAGCCTTTTTCCAGCCTTCTATTTCCCTTGTATCATGACGGACTTCACGGTGACCGCTGTCTGAGGGGTGTTGTAGTATCCGTCATCCCAAGTTCATTACAAAGGATGCCGTTAGCCGTCCGCGGAGTTCTTGGATTGCGACTGCTAGGATACCTTGACGGATGTCTAGGCAAACCTGATGGTGCGGTTGACTGACACGAGTTACTCTCGCTAGGATCATGAGGGCTGGTATACTTGCAACAATTTCCCACGTACGCTCAACACTCTATGGCCCATCATGCAAGATCCAATAATATTGTTTCCCCCTTTAGAGTGTCCATTCTCCGCTTGAGTAGCAAACCGTGGCCACTAGAGCAGGCTGTGCCCGTTTATGGACCCTAACCCTGCACCCCTTCAATATATGCAAGCCACGCTGATGCAACCGGCCAGGCTCCTCCCCACCATTACACCCACCAGGAGTGAAACTGGGACAAGGCTCGGCCGCTAAAACCAATTTCTACCGCGAGATTGGTGGGTTGCTCGATCAATCTGTGCACCGCCCCCAAGCTGAATGTGACCAACATGCTGCATTGCAGCTCAATGGATGAATTGGATGATCACGAAAAGACGTTAGCACAGATATGCCACGGCTGGTTACAAAGCCGTCGTTAGGGACTGTGCTCTCTTCGTCACTTCGAGAGCAGCTACTGCGAGTCGATCCTGCGCACTATTATCTCGTCCTCTCCAGAGCTTGGTGATGTGATAACATGTACCAATAATGACGAGCTGAATCGGGGCTCCCGATCCGCAAAACGCCACCGGCGGTTCTGTGGGTGTTACTGATATCCGGGACGTTGAGATTAACTAAGAGCCTTGCCACGTCGTGGATGATATATGATATCTTAAATGGAGGTCGGTCCGCCATTCATGGCCCCAACTCCAACACCCCATCGTCATTGTTATTGCCTTTCAGTCGCTGGAATTGTTTGAACATTTTATTCTTCACTTGAGTGGACAAGATGGCCCAACTGCACCACTGCATCAGTGCTGATCCTCATGACTGCATCATCAATCCTGTCATTCACTATTTTGGCTGCGTTCCGTTCAGTAAGCGCGAGGCTTATTTGAGCTCACTGAGTCCCGCCCAGAAGGACCGCATCAATGACGAGCGTCATCGTGTTGACCGGCTTCGGCAGTTCGTCAAATCGTCGGCCATCCCAAAATCCTCATCGCCCTCACGCGACACAGCTCCGCCTGGGGCATGGAATGGTGAGACGCTAGTCACAAATGTCGAGAAGAGTCTCAAGGAGTGGCGAGAAGATCTCAAGAAGCGGCGAGAAGATCCCAATAAGCAACAGGGAGTCCTCAATCAGCAACCGGGAGTCCTCAATCACAGCCACGGAGAGTCTATATCTGAGATTCAACCGCAGCGCCACGACAGTTTCCAAAGTCAGTCCGGTTCCATCTCTGGGGCCCCTTCGGCAGAGCCGGGAGGCTCCCGCGGTGCCAGCGAGGCAGCCAACATGGGTTATGACCCCGACAAAGATATCAAGGCATACCTTACGCTATTCACGAGAGCCGATGGTGAGGATCATCGGGTCGTGCATCGAGGGACAAAGTTGGCCGACCGGGATGACCTACAAGGTAATATTAAAGATTCACAGACTTCTGAAGATATTGAGCGACAGAGGAAAGCAGTATGGAAAGGGGAGTTCCCAGCACAGAAGGCCATGACATACGACTTGCTCTCACAACCACACGCCGAGGAGAACCGCGGCTGGACGAACTACCTCTCCCGCAATTTCGAGAGCGCAGAGTCTAAGCCAGAATCGTGCTTAAGATATTTCCATTTTCCAGCAAATAACATGGAGGTAAGTTGGACCGAGCCGAATCGTGGAATCATACCATGTACTGCCTCTGACGATCGAGTATTACCAGTGGGTTGAGGTTAGTCTGTTCCACGAATGACGAACATATCTAGCGGCCGGTGGATATTGACAGAACGAATAGAAAGCTATCGCAAGATTCTACGACGAGGACGTTCCTGAATTCGTAGAGAATGGAAGAGGAAACCGGAACCGCCCGGAACAATCTCGCACCCATATGCTTCTAAGACATGAGCTCTGGAGAGGCCAACAACATCACTCGTCGCTCGTGCACGCCAGGCATCTCCGCCCTATATGCGAGCTCGTGTCCACCGGTAAGTCCCGCTGAGATTCGATTTCCACCCTGGTTACAATAGGTGATACTGATAGACATCACAATGCAGACCCCAAGACGGCTGAATCGACGCCCAATAATATGGTTCTTTTCGCAAGTAACCACAATCCTGTTTTACTGAAGTTGCCGGTGCTAATACGGATTATTAGATGCCGATACTTCATTGGGATACCGACCGGAAACGCCACACCTTTGCTCAAATCGTTGATACCCTGACAACGGAAGAGCGCGAGCGAAAGGCGAGGGCGGAAGAGGAGGCAACTAGACAACGACGGATATATAGAGGGACACTGATGTTAGAAGATTGCGACATCCTATAAGTACAGGAAATGATCGCTAATGTTTGATGACGATACATGTAGGGAATCCGACCCAAAGTCACCAGAGCAGCCCCAGCGTAGTTCGACCGTCCAGTCGATACCAGGAGCTGTACTAGCTCATTCCGCCCGACGAAAACAGAATTCATCGGGTTTATTGAAACTAAAACGGGACGACACTGGCAGCCTCATCTTCAGTAAGCCATTGGCCCAGCTTCTGTACGACGTCTCCCGTCTCATGGAGACCATGGAGAATTACCGAGATGCTATGATGTTCGATAAGTATTTGCATAGACCCGCGCCGCTGCATCCACGTCGGACTCTCGACCAGGCGTACTATTGTTCTCTCAAAAACACGCGAACGCGAGATAGAGACCAAGTCGTGTACCGTGAGACGACGGCCAAAGCGGATGGCTTCCACCGGTGGGAGTATACTGGTCAGGATGAGATTGGTCAGAATAATATCGATCAGAATAAGATCCGATGGACTTGCTGGGAGTTACACGACAAGGACAGAAATATGAAGAAGCCCGTGCATTCCCAAGATGATCTGGACCTCCAGTCACGCAAGAACACTAAGCTAAAGAAACGATGTCCCACGTGCTATTCGGCAAAAAGACATCAAAAGCGCTGGTTGGGAAAAGATGAATGTCCAGACGCGGAGGAAAGCACGACCGATGAGGAAGAAATGCCAAAGAAGAAACCAGAACGGCGGTGTGACTGCGGGTCTGCAGCCTTTGGGTGCAGATGCAAAGTGCCAACGACGCCCGGAAACAAAGCCAGCGAGAGCAGGAGAACACGCTGCGCCAGGTGTCGGGACAACATCCGTAAACTTTCACGGCTCATAATGGTCGACCAGTTGTGGATGTGGGTCCTTGACGGAAATACTATCCTGACTTTCTTTCCTCGGAGATATGGTTTCAACCGTCACGACCTCTCGGGGATACACAGGTTGATCAGAAGCCGACTCGAGACTCTACGTGACGGTCAGATAAGAAGTGTTCATGACTTGGCTCTTATTATCCTTACAGAATGTACGAAAACATTCTTCGACCGCACAAGCACGCTGGATAGACAGCCGCGAGTGTTGGATCTCTTCTCCGAGGCCATCGGGAGAGTTGTAAGGAAG
>SJVG01000460.1:0-29450 GCA_034774675.1 Scedosporium minutisporum
GTTTTTGTGCTAGTTGTTCTGGGGGGCCTTCCTCTTGTGTCCTGGTGGTCGAGGCCGTTTCGGTGGGGGTTTCCTCGACAGCGGTCTCTGAGGCAGCTGCGGTGTCTGCGTTGGTGTCGGGGTCCGCCGTGGGTTCGGTCTTCCTCTTCTTGGAGGGAGGCATGTTGAGAATCAGAGTTTGAAAATGGTTTGTTTGTAGTTGTGGTGTGCTGGTTAGATATGGACTTTGGTCGTAGGAGATTGTGCTGTGGTCGTCAATCTAGGCATGGTGATACGAGAAAAGGCTGTTGCTTGGTCTTCAGTTTCTTGGACTTTGCTTATGTAACACAGGTATCATCAGCCACAGCCAGGCTACCAGCCACACATTGGCAGCCATTCAGAACAGAGAATTAAGCTTTCGACGCCAAGATCCAATTGAGACAGCCTCTCCACTCGACACCAGTTTGACCCACGCGTTGAGCCGCAATGAGGATAGTGCGCTCCAAAAATCAACTCAATAACCTCAAAAATCCGGGGTAGCCCCATACCAAGCTTCTCATGTCTCCACTTGACCAACTCATCAACTTACGCTCTCCGCCGCGATCAAGGGCCGCATGATGAACAGGTCTCCGTCTCTACCGGTCCCCTTAACCTATCTGAGGCGACATGTCCGGGGAACCAAATGGCACGCGCCAACTCTCGACGCGCGGCTCATCTCAGGGGCTCTCTCCCATAGTTGTCGCGTGACCCCTGCTAGAGGAGCCACCGTAGCGGCGGCAGCTTCTCGCCAGGCGAGATTCCAGTCAGATGTTGCCACGACATTTCGCGTCTTCAAGACAAAGCCAAAGCCTAAACAGGAGAGGGTGACGAAGCCGGATGCAGAGACCTACTTGTTCTCGGATCTCGTTCTCGACTTGGGCTCCGAAGGGACCCGCGGCGTGAGGGAAGCTGAAGAGAAGGATGAGGTCGCTCTAAGTGCAAAGTGGCAACTCGCAGCCTCCAAGACGGCGGAGGTGGCGCGGGAGAGGATTTTGATGTGCATCGAGGACGTGAATCGCTCGATGGGGAATTATGGCTCGCTGAGACGGGCCCGGGGCGGGTCGTCTTACCGAATCCGAGACAGTGATATCGTCTCTGTCGCATTACGGGGTGGGCCCCCGTTCCGAGGCAGCTCACCTTCGGGGCTTATAGCATCGGGACCCAACATTGCCATCGAGTCCGACCAAGAGTCTTTTCTTCTCAAAAACGGAATTCCTCGTATAGTCTGGGAGGATGACAGATTGCTGCTTATATGGATGCTTTCGAGGCAGGACCATCGTCAGCCCTCCTCTATGCTCGCCTACAACATACACAGGATGATCGATTATCATGGTTCTACAAAAACCGATTTATACTATTTTCGTCGGCTGCTTTCATTCATCGCTAGGACGGAGGCGCCCGTCACGGTCATGGAACCCCTACAGTGGCGGATATACGAGTCTTTTCTCGAAGGCGACGACATGCGGGCCAAAGAATTTAACGGCCCGTACGACATTCTTAGTTTCATCGCCCTACTGCAAAATGTGGCCGAGAAAAAAGGTAGCGGGCTCCTCCCCGAGATCACACTCGTCGGCCTTCAGTGCTCCGCAGAAGTTCACCATCTCGAATTCATGGCGCGATTTCTCGCGATGGCCATTGAAGACAGGGAAAACGACCAAGCATTGGCGGACCGGTTTTCAAGATGTGTGGCAGAGGCGCTAGGGGCACTAGCACGGAATCTAGACCTAGCCGCTGCGACATCTCCCAACTCGATATCGAGGCGAGACGTACTCCATATTCTTGTGGGAGATCAATCCCAGAGGGCCAATGCAGGAGATTCATTCCGTGTCGCCATGGCCGATCCGTTAGTTCGCAAGAAGGCATACTCGACCTACATCCGGCTCCTTGCAAGACTGGGAGCTTTACGGACTCTGTGGCATGAATGCAGGGAATTAGCTGTCGTCGAACTGGGAAACGAGCATTCGCCACTGCGACATGCGGATCTAATTGCGCGCAGCCTCCTCGACGCCCACGATGTTGTCCTCGCCTACCAACCCGAAGCAGGGGTGTCAGATGGCACCTTGGCACGCAGTGTCGAGCTAGACATTATATCTCTCTTGGAAGAAGCACAGTCACCGCCTAGTGACAGTGCAGAGCATGCTAGTGATGGTCATAATTGCCGCATCCCAATGCCAGATGAGCTGCCGGCCCTGGTGGCTGAGGCGTTAGAGGAGGAGTCGATAGTGCAATATCTCGCCAGCATCCAGGAACTAATTGGCGCTGCGGTTGAGGCTGCACGAGGTATGGAAGAATGATCTGGTAGACGTGGGTCTGCAGGGCTGAGCGCACATGCATATATGAATCGATGGTTTAATGCCGGTTTGGTGATTGGGATGTGGGTGGGATCGAACCGCCGGGGGCCTGCTCTGTGTTGTGCGTCATCCGCAGTTTTGGACTCGTTGGCTGCCCTTGGGGTCGATTTTGGCGTTGCAAAGGAAGCTGGACCAAGCCCATACTGCATCAATCCGCCCAGCGCATTGTATACTTTCTTCGTCTTTGTTCTTATCCACATGCGCCATTATTGGAGTTTTAAACAACAATGTCAGAGTATCAATATGTATTAACTGTCTTCGTCTCTTGTATGCAACCATTTCCCCTTCTGTTCCCTCCTCAATCACTTATCCCCTGGATCCGTGAGAAGGCGGCCGTCCTGTCAGGAACTCGTATTATCATTCCTTGCGCGAGGGGGGGTCGTGTTCGCACCAGTCAGAGGTGACCGGTGTCATCGTCAGACCACGCACCCACTTTCTGACAACCGAAAAGCTGAGAGATTTGGTGGCTTGCATTCATCCTGTGCGACCAATATGGGAGGCCCCTCCTCTCCATTTTTCTCATTCCCCCAAAATTCCAACCCAGCCCCGAACACGCATGCATGCACCAAGTTCGACTAAGAGGGGGGCGGATTTCAGCACGGATGATTGGATAACTTCCGGTGATTGACTGATGAGCTTTTCCAGGTTCAGGACATGGGCTCAATATGTGGCTTATCCAGCTTCTTGCCAAGCGTGCACACCCACATCGCCGCTATTGTTTTTCATTTGTTTGTCTTTGTTCCCATCGAGTCTCAGACTTTTCTTCCCCGCTTAATACGCGGCGAGAGAGCTTCGGGAATGAGCTCCCTCTTTTTTTCCATAAGGCGACGAATAGTGACTCGTGAGATTGATATTGGACACCACACTCGCTGATACCGCTCTTTCGGGAGATGGCGACTAGAAACACAGAGAAACACAGAACCCAGCTGCCTGGGCAGGGTTGAATGAGAGGGAGTATCCGAGGTCGTCTGTCTTACTTCGTACAATAATGGGGTCTCACGAGGGATATTACGCCGCGTTGTTCGATCCTCGCACCCACTGATTTCTCGGGGGAACTCGAGTTGAGTTCTCGTGTCTTTCTTCCTGCAACCTGGAGGAAAGGCTACTCAAAGAAACAATAGGGCCGTTAGAGTGCGGAATTTTCCCATGGTTGCTCTCAAGGAGAGGCCAGATCTTGGGGGGACACGAGGAAATACACGAAGAACGAAGAAATCCTATCTCTTTCTCTTATACTTTTCTGCTTCGTCCATTGTCTGGGAAGTAGACATGCAAGATCCTTCACCCAGTCAAATCATGCTGTCGTCTCAACAAGCTACCCACCTCTCGTCATTCCTAAGGCCTTTGCCACCCCAGCCTTAAAAGCATGGATGCCTCCTCTCTCCAATCTCCTATAGGTCACCGTCGCTGCCCCCCCCCCTGCCGAGCCAGACCTCGCCAGCGGAACGCAGCAGATCTAGCCCATAAAATGACCTCTGTACAACAAGTCCGTCCAGCTCGTCTCCGGCCTTTGCCCAGTAAGAATGCTGGAGGATCTCGTATGAAAAAGAAAAAAAAAAGCCGCCCGGTTTTTTCGCCTGCCAGCTCAGGAAGCTTCCCTGCATTCTTCCCTACCCTTGCGACCTTTCTTCTTTCTGACACTCACCCACATCTTCCCTCCCTCGGTAGTGTTCCCCTCGGTACTTTCTTTCTTTTATCTGTTTTCTCACCTTTTTCCCCCTTCCATTCATTCGGCGTAATTCTTGAGCCTCTCTTACTGTTGGGAAGTCCCTGCACTCCATTAATACCTATATCCGCAAAGCCCTATTGCTACCCCATCCATTTTTGTCTCGACAACTACTACCTCTCTCCACCCCACCCTTGAGTTTTCTTCCCCATCGAGTAAAAGCATTTTCCCGCCCTCCCCCCTGGAGAGACCCGGCCCCCAACATAGATCCATGAATAGACTTCGGTCGCTCTCAACATGATATGGCCTCCCTACCGCTCCGTGCCGGGGCCGATGGCGCGTTCGGACACGGGCGATCGAGCGATCCGTCGTCGCGGCGGTAGCACCCCGTTTCCCTTTCTTGTGCTTCTCCTTGTGCTTGCTTGCGTTGAGCTGTCGTGGCAGCAAGGGGATCCCGTGTCGAACTTTTGTAGACGGTTCGGACACCAGACTACAATCGTTGATGAAAGGCTTTACATTGATGGGGGGTTCTTGAATTACAATCCTCTTGAGCAGTTCCCGGAGAACTATACAAGTATGTCCTACCTCTTACACCCAACCAACCTTCCGACGAGAAACAGCCCAACTAACATGCGTTCTTGGCAACACACAAAGACGACTACCTCTTCTTCCACGACCTCTCCACAGTCGCCAACTCGGGCATGCCCCAACTCTACGCCAACCTCTCCAAAAACCGCACGATCCCCAGCCTCCACGGCGGCGTCCTCTGGGGCGACTCGGTCAACAAGCGCGTGTACCAGTTCGGCGGCGAGTTTCCCGGCCGCGACCTAACGACGCCCTTCCGCGGCGTCTACGCCTACGACATCCTCGACGACCAATGGGATTTCTTCGGACTCGATCACGTCTCGCAACCGGCTTCGACGGTCATTTACCGCACGAGCTACGGCGCCGGCGTCGCCATCCCCGAGCGCGGAGAGGGCTACTACTTCGGCGGGTGGATCAGTAATCGGTCGGAACCGAATTGGGGCGCTACGCCCATTGCGACGTCGTATCTCGTCAAGTATGAGATGGATAGGAATTTGTGGACAAATAGCTCGGGCCCGGCGGACCGCGTGGGTAGAGCTGAGGGGAGTCTCGTGTACGTGCCTGCGGGTGACTCGGGGATGCTCGTGTACTTTGGTGGCGTGCGGGATAAGTATGGGAATGGGACCGTCACTGAGGGGCAGCCGATGGATGAGATTTTGTTGTATGATGTGTTGAGCTTTAAGTGGTATACGCAGAAGGCGTCGGGGACTGTGCCGGAGATGCGGAGCCGGTTTTGCTCAGGGGTTGCGTGGGCCGACGACCGATCGTCGTATAATATGTGCGTTTTCACCTTTCCTTCCTTACCTATTTTCGCCTTCTGTTATCCTTTTAAACTCAAAAAACTAACATCCAGAAATGTAGATACATGTACGGCGGCGCAGGTATGCCTCCCAACACCGCAGGCTACGATGACATCTACGTCCTCTCCCTCCCCACCTTCACCTGGATCAAGCTCTACCCCAACGACACGACCACCAGCACGGGCGAATATCCCCACCACAGCCTCTCCTGCAACGTCCACCTCGACGGGTCCCAGATGCTCATCATCGGCGGCAGCTTCCCGCTCTCGGACATGTGCGACACGCCCGAGCAATGGGGCGTGCACAACCTCGACATGGGACGTCGGAACTCCGACGGCGCTGTTTGGCAGCTTTATGATCCGGCGAAGAAGGGGTACGTGGTGCCGTGGGATATCCGGAACGTTGTGGGGGGTTCGGAAACGGGTGCCAGCACGAAGAGGGAACCGGAGAATGGCTTTAGTAGCCCGGATCTGAAGATATTGCTCTCGAGAACGGCCTCGGCACCTACTCGCAAACCCACGCGAGATGTCGGCGATGAAAAAGAGAGCGGCAACAAACTCTCCACGGGCGCTATAGTAGGCATAGCTGTCGGAAGCGCAGTGGGCGCCATCGCGCTCATATCCGCCTGCGTCTTCATCATCCGCAAGAAACGCGCCGCAGGCAACAAGCCCGAGATGGCAATGTCCCCCGGAGGAGGAGGGGGAGGAGGAGACGGAGCAGGACCCCACGGCTACCCATCCCCTTACTACGAACCAGTCAGCGCCTACCCCAACAGCCCACCACCTCACTCTCACTCCCCCCACTACAACCAATACAACCTCCCCGTCCCCGTCCAATCCTCCCCCATCGAGCTCGCCGCCTCATCACCGCGCCCACCCACGACGCCGGGCCCCTACGAAGCGACAGCCACTCCCGATTCGACGCACGCCAAACTCGACCACGGATCCTGGACGCCGGATCATCACCGGTCGTACTCGACGCTGCAGGCGCACTCGCCGAATCCTACGAGTCCCGGGGCGTATACGGCGTATACGACTAGCTCGGGGTACGGCGAGGCAACGCACGAACTTAGTGCGACGCCGGGGTTTGAGAGGAGGAGGGATCGGGATAGGGAGCCGTCGAGGGTTCATGAGACGTATTATCATGCATAATAATGTGATGTTGTTCTTCCTTTTCTTGATGATTTTTTGGTTGGATAGCGTTTTGCGCCTGGGGGTCTTTACGTTGGAATGTATCGTAGCAAGGAGTTTATCGCACCCCCAAAATTGATATACCATAATCTAGGCCATGAACCAAGCATCCAGACCAAGGGAAGGAACTCCTCCCTTCGCCCCTTCCGCGCCATCGCCAGTCCCACCAAAGCTTCATATACCCCCAAGCCCAAAGTTACCAGCCGAGCAGCACTGCAGGGTGCACTCGGGGATGGCGTCCCCAAACTGCTCAATGGTTGTCAGCAAAAACTGCGGTTTTTCGTAGCCTCGGAATCGTCGAGTTCGACGCCTGGAGTGAGCTTTTTGCACTTTTTTTTTCTCGTCTTCCAGAATTTTCTCGCCAAGAATAAGAATCAAATCAGTTTCAAGATTCCCGCCTGAAGATACCCTGGCCAACTAAGCTCGTTAGCATAAACCGAATTTTGATAATGCCAAGGGGAGTAGAAGTGTCGATGTCCCATTTGCTTCCCCGATATCGCCACGCAGATCCTATCTCCGATCAATCCGGGCTTCTCGCCGACCCTCCGCTCCCGGACAACAACCCCGGAACCCGGTTTTCCGCCCTCGGACCACGAATCCACATTGTCGGGTCCATCGCCCGCGTCACCGTTACCTGAATAGGAAAGGAAACGGAAGAGTCATAGCTTATCGCCTTTGGGAAGGGAGAGAGCTCCGACATCGGATGGAGGAAAGTCTGACTCTGACCCTGATGGCTTGTGCTTTTCTATTTTTTTTTTTTCTGGTTCCTTATCAGATGGGAGCTATGAACCCTTTTTTTCACTGGACCGGTGGTAAGCTATGTTAGCCGAATGGAATGCTGGTTTCGGGAGTGGAGAGAGAGTTAGCTAGTATGAGCTGTCAAGATCCAGAAACAAGATAAGCGATATATTCGTCTCGTCGCCTTATCAGCAACGCTGCCATGATACGGTAGACCCTTCGTCCGCGCAGGCAACTGGGGAGTGAGCCCTACAGGAAACGAGGATTTCCATAAATACTATCCTGTGCGATTCAATGAGTTTTGGCAAAGAAATCGACCCTTACCTCCGAAATGGCCCACAAAGACCACGCGACAGAGCGATCTTGCCTCGGCGTACACAAGACAGGCTCCTCTCCCGGGTATGAAGCCGGATAACCTATGCGCCACAGCAACCTGCCAAGAGTGACCGACATCTTTGGAATCTGAGATTAAGATAAGACATATGGATGTCCACATTAGCATCCTTCGCAAACCCCGATCCTTGGCTTTTTTTTCTCCGATCCCATCCCTTCATCCATCACATCCATCTGAGCCGTAATATTACCAAACAGACCGGTTCGTAAATGGTCGAGTAGCAGACGCTTGCCTCTCCCAAACTCACCCACGCTAGCTCAGGTCGAAGAACCGCATTCTTGGTCGTCTTGGCCTTTCTTAAATTAACACCCCCCTCCGCAATTCAATCCCTGGGAGCCATGTTGCCGAATTCGGTACTTCTCTAGTTTTGACCCCCATCCATTCCCACCTGTCCCCACGCGGTTTACGCCCGCAAAGCAAAACAAGAAAAAAGGTAAAAGTATGCCGTCTCGTGAGCGTTTTCCTTATCTTCAGACCGTAAACAGTCGTGTGAGGAGAGGTAAAATTGATTCAGCGAAGGGGTGGCAAGGGTCCCCTTCTCCAGCTCTGCTGTTCCTGCCTAATCCAGCACACCCCCCCCAAACAGCCAATTCAAACTATCAGGGGAGGGTGGGTGTGTCCTGGCTCCCTCCCCCTCAGTGTGTAATTCCACTTGCAAATAGGTATATTCAAGGAAATTGAACCTGTGTGGGGAGGCAGAGATGCCTCTGGTCGCGTTCCATAAATATCCCGAGACAGTGGCACGCTGCGCGCGATTCTCGGGCCAAGAAAGGGACACAAATTGGTGGGGGGTGATGGCGAAATCTCATCGCGGGTGAGCTAATCTCCCACCGCGGATTAAGAGGGAGACGGACCTGTGGAGACATCTTCCCGGTGAGAGATCGCTGGCCCGCGGTTGCAGATTGACCGTATGAAGTAGAACACCTCCTTCGCCAGGGATACAGGTGTGTGTAAATATCTCAGGCGGGCGTGGATCTCAAACATGTCTGGATGAATACAGCCCAGGAGTCATCCCTATGCCCGCTGAGAGTGCGGCTGGGAGAGCCTTGAAGTCTCGGTCCCCGCAGTATTGCGTGATATCTCCTGAATCGGTCGAAAGAGTACGTACCTGACCTAGGCGAGGATTGCACGTATCAAGCCGCACGCGAAATAGGATCCCTCTTGATCCAACATCCCAAAGCTTGAATCACAGCTCTCCACATATCAATCCAACCGCCGGACTCACAGGCTAGATAAAAGCCCGCCCAATCTGCGGGGCGCTACAAACGTAGCCCAACGGTCACGAGGACATCTAGGCGTCGTCGTAGCTGGGCATCATCGAACCCTCATTGCCGGCCGCTAGCATAATTGCGCACCCTGCATCGCTATCTCCACCAGCCGCTTGCTTCGACGGATCGCTGAATGGCGACATATGAGTGGCACCCTTCCCCTATTTCCCCAATCGACCACCTGCAGGTCCATCTGACCGAGATTGAAGGGTCGAAAACTTGGCAATAGAACCATTACCTGGCAAGATAGGCCACTGTCACGGTGTCACTTGAATGGGCACGTGCCGAGTGAGATAAGCTTGGTGGAGTATTCCGTGATCTTCCCATCCCGCATTAGTCGCTTTGCCTAGATCTGTCGCCGGTGAGTGATGATGATGATACCCTTGATATCGACGTAGAGTGCCTGCGACCACACGAATGGAGCACTTGGCGCCGCGGTATAGAAGCATGCTGTGAGAGAGATGGCATGTGGTGCAATAATGACAACAACCTGGCGGCTCGGCCGGCACAAACGGGAAAATCGGCGAGTTGTCTTCAGTCTATTCGGGATATCTTTGCTCTCATGTTAGGGCGTGGGGGGTTCGCTCCACGATCAGCTGCTCAACGACTCAATCGTTTCACGGAGGCTGAGCTGCTCGTGTCCACTCCTCTAAACGAGTTTGAGATGGCCTCTTCAGCTGGAGGGATATAATTCTCTGTTGTGCTGAAATCGGCATATCGGCCGTGGATGAACGGGAGCTTGTCAGCTCCCCGCTACAACGCTGAAGTTGAGGTCTTCTTCCAAGACTCTTCGATACCAGGAGCCGCGTAGTGTAGAGCGAATCACATACGCCGAACACTGAGAAACAAGAGTCCCTAAAAAAACGTCAACGAGAACTTTGAGCAGAAGGCACGAGATATAAATTGCGTATGGAATAACGAGACGTTTTGAGGATGGTAAACCCACCCAAACTCCATGTCATGTAAGTCGGTCAGATCTACCAGAGAAAGTGAGTGCTTGGCTTAGATCCCGAGGATGAGGCGAAGCCTAGACCTTGCAAGTCCTGGAGGCACCCAGGCATCAAGAGCCGCAATGGTCAATGGCGCGCCTAGTCAACAGCACTCGTTACTGGGAAGCTTTACGCACTTGTGCTCAGAAGTAATTCTTCGTTGTTGATGGGAAACTATTCCACACGGAAAGGTAAGAGAGCAACAACGGCTACCCGTCGCGATGTCGTGGTGTGGAGGGGTAGGAGAATATCGAGAGCTCGCGCATTTTGCCCAAGGGTCTCGAACTGTGTAAAGCTCCTCGCCGACAAGCCCTATCTCGGTACATAGAATACGAGCAATGCGCGTCAGAGTAGGTGCATTACATAGAGTTCGACTGCCGACCCCACCATATTACTACCCGAACGATTCCGGGCCATGACAACGGAGCCCTGTTCATCGGCGGGGGGCAGAGATCTCGAATTTGTAAGGTAAAGGGTCCAACAGCCAATCCATCAGTCCAAAGAGAGCCACATGGAAAGAGAACACAGCCGGAAAGAACAGGAAATGAAAAAAAAAAAAACATTCCTTCGCCACTCCCCTTGGTCCTTTGGCTAGAACGTGATGCACGGTCGGACGGCCGTCCCGTTCCAATGGGCCAGCTCACCCTCGTTCCTGCGCCAGTCCCGTGGAACCAGGAAAGCGCGTGGCTGCGGCAGACACCATCAACCCTGGACGGACGGAGCGGGCATCTTGGAGCTACGGGCCCCACCCAGTCCAGGGTGTGTTGATCTCTACTTATAAAGTTTTTTGTTCTGGACTTTTTATTTTTATTTTGGGGGGGACCGGGGGGGCTCTAGAGAGGTCTGAGGCCACAAATTGGGACGGTTGCAAAGGAACGTGGTCAGCTTGTGTGGAGGTGGTGCCGGATTCCGTCGTCGCCATTGGACGGAGACGGGTTTTTTTGCGCAATCGCGGCTCTGACAACGCTTGTGGGGATCGGGGCGAAAAAAGTCTTAATGCGTCTTGTACTTGATCTTTTTTTCTTAAAATTTTTATTTGTTTTATTTTTTTATTTCTCATGTTAATTTTTAATACTTTTGTGGCCTTGCAACACAGGAAAGCCTAGGATCTTTGAGTTCCTGGCCCTGGCCCTAACATTGCTGTCGTTGACGTCAAACCCGGAAAACTCGGCGTCCCACGCATCTATGGGCCGGGTTGACGCAATCGATGAGGGGATGTAGAGTGGATATTCACCGTCATGAGCGCGACCTTTTGTTGGAGATGGGCTCCTCTGAAACTTCTCCAGGGCGGATCACTTCCAATTTGACTTCGACACTGCCCCAGAGCGATTCATACGATTATCAACCCGTCCGCCACGGAAGCTTCGGTGATTGATACAAGTCGGAGACGCGGAATCACGAAGCCCCTTGGTGACGATAGCTGTCTCCATAGTCCTGGGGAGGGAATATCACTTCCGTACGCCCTGCATAGCAGTGTCGATGCATCCTCTCAGACATTCCACGTAAACCACGGTGCAAACTGGGGTACTGCGCACCGGTTGGAAAATGGATCCTCGGTAACTGCTGAATGGGGGTCAAGGTTTTTGGCGGGGAGCGTCGAGGAACGTGTGCCGGGAGGGGCGGGAAACCAGAGCAAAAATGACGGCCGGCGCACGATTTTCTGCAGGAGAGCTGAAGCAGCCCACTCTTGAGCTGTTGCCCGCTCAATTGGGAAAAGGGAGCCGCAGGGTTCTCCCATGCATGGTCGGTGCGGCTGGGGAGGGTCTCACAATCACAGGGATGGATGGAGTAATGGAGATGGAGCAGACTCTGAGATACTGATACAGAGGAGGAGACGGATGTGGGGAGCGGTTAAACCTACCCTCTCCCTCTCTCTCTGTGAAACATGTCTACGAAATATCGTGAAGAGAGATCATCCCCGAATAGATGAGGCCATACTAACCCATTAGCGCTGGACTATGAGTAGTTTCGAACAACCACTGGGGGTAAAAAGGACGATATCGAGAAATGGCAAATAATAATCGTCCGGTGATAGGGTGCAGAGATAGCGATTAATCAATTGCTCTTTATGATGATAATTATTGGCTCCAAGGTGGTGCCCCCGCATATGCGAAGTGGGTAACGTGGCTGTTGGTGCGGGGGGAGAAGGAAGTTCGAGGGAGGTATTGCAGTGCAAGGCACAGGACAGACTATCGAAGACGACGAAATACTTGGACGGAATGCAATCAAGATGCGCAGGTGCACAGGGCAAGGACGCACGAAGCATCGAACAGAGACTAGTATGAAGAAGGACTATACACTAGCACAGCACGCTGTTCAATGCTTGGGTCTCGAGGGAACGGAGTACTAATCGTCCTGCTGCTATTTCTCTAGCTTTCTGGATATACGCAGCTACATCAACCGGTGAATGCAAGGAGGAGAAATCAGAAGAAAAAGAAAAGAGAGGGTTGTGGAGCAAGCCAGCCGCAAAATTGCGTGCCGACCGATTAGACCGAATATGCGCAAGATCACGGGAAAATGCTCAACGGTCTTTTTCGAGATCACCACAGCCCGGAGTGGGGTTCAGGAACTCGATGACGATCAATGATGATCCCATCTTGGATGAGGAAGTCATGACGTTGTAACCAGGAGAGCCTCGAACTGTAACTTGCTAACTTGCTCTTAGCACCATTCCTTATACCAGGCCTCACAATCTGTCTCCCTACACTACACTAACTCTCTCTTCTTCGTCTGAGGGGGGCTAGACTCAGGCACTCTGCTAGGGTTCCACATAGTAATAACCTTAACAGTTCTAGTACGAAGTAATGTTCCTATTGGAATTTTCTGCAGTCACACCCAAAATCTTCCGAGGTGTACTGAGAGTGTGAAGCTTTGATATGCTGCTGCGAAGCAAGATCATAGGGAAGGATGGATGGGTTAAATGTCTACAGGCGGAAACTACATGCCAGCTCTACTAGAGTCTGGTCAACACGCCCGGTCTTTCCTGTTATTGAGTGATCAAGATACGACCTTCCACTGATGGATGTACTGTGCTGAGACATACCGTAGAGTCTACTTCTGAGTACCAAGCCAAGCTCTTCCCCTCACGCTTCCCAGTCTTTAGACTACTACATCATCATGGTTACCTGCCCCAACGGCTAGGTATTATCGAAAATGCATATGCACCATAGATGCGTGCCGCACAGAACATTGAAGTCCAGTCAAAAAGTCGCACAGGTGCTACCCCCTCCTGCCGCATCAATTGATGCCTGCCCTCTGCGCACATGCATTTGTAGAGCCTGCTGGTACGAGGTCGGCTTGCTGCTGCCGACAAAGAAGGTGCAGGAGATCATCACAGACGCCACTCGAAACCCCCTCAGCAACAGAACAAATCAATAATATTTCGATATAATATTTCATTAATGCCTTTGCATCTGCATTGTTATATGTATGTTTCTTGCATATGTGTTCGTCCGGTAAAGAGCCCCCCTCCCCTTTGTTTCTATCCTTGGTCTCAAGCCCGTCTGTTTGCCCGCTTGTCCATGCTCGGCTACCTCCTCACCGGACGTGGACGTGGAGCGGGGATGGACGTTTCACTCGGCGGAGGTCAATATATCCCGAGATATGCTGGGTGGGGTGCCTACTATCTTTCTACTATCTTTCCTACCAGCTGGATGAAACTAAAGCTAGCCTAGCAGTAAACAGCGTAGTGAGTGCTGGCCTGGCCTCTGTACTATAGTCGAGTGCGGACTATTGTGCATTCAATTATAGGGATTAATTCGTTTTAGACCAGTTGCATCGTCGAGACGCTGTTATCGGGCTCCCAAGATGGAAATAGCTAGGCCATGGTCCGTTGGCGACTTCCCTAAGAGACGAAAGGACCTAGCAAGGTGGAAGGCGGGCATCAATTGAATTGATGATTTATCCAAGACTCTCCTCTCCCCAAGAATAAACATCGGAGTCCAGTTCAACTCCTACAAGAAGAGTCCACATCCCCTTGAATATTTCAATCTTCATGTCGTTCAAGTTCAACACCACAGCCTTTTCTTCGATTTCTCTTGCTCCTCTGGCCAAGACTAGACTCGCTCGAGCCTCAGCTTGCTAACGGTCTGCACATCTGCCCTACTCTGTACAATTGTACGACGCTCCCTGTCGACCCACATCTTGATTATATATTCACTGCCCCTCTTGTCACTGCTTCCTCAACCAAACTCTCTGGCAACTTTGGTGTGGAGCGGTGCCCGTTGCTAGCTCCGAGGTTCTATTTCGGTACGTCCACTTCGGTCAGAGCTTCCTTTGATGGTGAGGGCCTGGAAGCCTGGCCAGGCAATAACACCGAACCCCACCGACTGATGAGCCAAGCCCGCCAGAGCCACACGTTATTGAAGCTTTGGCGAACAGGCTCGCTACCTCGTTGGCGAGGAACAACAAACGGACCCTAAGAGACGACCAAGTGGACAAGAAGGAAAGCCATTGAAGCCTGATCTAAGAAAATCGGAGTCCACGGAGAGCTTGATAGCCGAAACAAAACAGGCTCATCATATGCGAGCTGTTCTTCGCACCCCACACGTCATAACCAACAGATTGGAAGAGAGCTTTCTTTCTTTTTTTTTGCTTTCTTCAATTTTCACCGAGATTCTCTGGGTTAACCCGAGTATCGGTTCCCCAAAATTCCCGAGATCGAGCCTGCGCCGAGAAGAGCTTCCTGCCGATCGGGACCAGCCAAATCATATTCCTTTTTCCCAAAGATAGGCCACCTCTTGTCCGAGTGGTGTGCCAAGTACGAAGCAGCCTCTTGCACTACGGCGTAGGTGCTCCACATGCCTAAATTCACGAGGGGTGTGTGAGAAAGATCCCGACTTTACGCTAGTTGTACATGATCATTGGCCTCCCACAACCTCTCGACGCCTCTCCGCTTTCGGAATTGACGATCGACTCACGCTGGACCAGTTGTTTTGTTATCTGGAAACTGGAGCTGTGAGTCTATCGTTTCCTCATCAAGGTTTCGAAGTACTGGTCGGGATCGAAATCTCGTGGCTGTTCCTCGAATACATTTATTGGGCTTTGCTCCTCCGGTGTCTGGCCGATGATACAGTCTTGGACAACTCTCTTTTATTTTCATTTTCAAAATTTATTCCTGGTTCGTTTCTTTTAAGACGTTCCGACAGGTTCCAACATTCAAGACAAGAAAATTTTGACTTGTACAGCCCTAGCCCAGGGCGTGTTCCTGCCTGAACCTTGCCAGAGTTTACCTGAGAAAAGCGGAGAGCCAAAGAAGCAAGAGAAGCAAGAGAAGCCAGTCAAGAATCGGGTCAGGAACCACGTTTTTTCCCTCTGGAGCTGCTCCCCACCCGCGCTCCCACTCACTCCCAGTCACTCCCACTCTCACACCCTCTGCCTCCCACTTTGGCCTCCCACCTGGTCCATGTAAGTGCTCTCCCTGATCCCACGCCCGTCGCCCAGATCTCGATCAGTCCAACCCGCAGCTAAATAGTTCGATTCCGCCGTTTCGCAAATTGATTGTCTAACTCGCTCCACAGCTGGCTTGAGTTTTCGTATACGAGTCACCGGATATAGTAGGGGTCGGGTTATTTTTCTAAATTTTTTTCTTCTCATTGATATTTGTTTCTCCTTAACCCGATCATATCCCCATAAATCGGTGTCATATTCTTAGACATCCATCCTCCCAGGCAATTTGGGGATCCTCTATCTGTTGTGCATTGCTGGCTGCGAAAATACTCACAATTGCGACGACCCGGTCAAAACACAAAGAAACGGCCCCCTTAGCGAAACAGATATATAACTTCGACACCACCACCTGTCGCGACCCAATTCCTCCTTGGGCAATCCATCAATCAATTTGTGCAGCGCACATTACTTTTGTCTCTCACCTGTCTCAGTATCCGCCCAGACCCTCTAAGCTTTTAAGAGCCCTCGAGTGCTGTCGGTCTGTCTGTCCCTCACTGTCGCCATTACCACTGATCACTGCTCATCGGTGGACCAGTCACCACACTTACACCATCGGTGACGCAACTAACGCCATTCGACCGACGAGCACTGACAGCAACCGAAGAGATCTGCTGGAAAAACTAAGCCCCAAAGAAAACGAGCTCACTTCCAAGTCCCAAAGTCCCAAAGCGACTCACAACATTCAAGTCGACAACCCAAACCTGCTCATTCTCCCTCTAAGCTCCCACACAAGAGGCACCGACAAAAGTCACAAGCCCCCGCCCGTTTTTTCCTTGTCTGTCGACGCGTTCCAATTCAGCATTCCATTGGATTACACCATCGACGCCTCCTTTTGTCTTCGTACCCCTCTACTTTACATACCAAGTTTAGACAGACTACAAAAAAAAGACAGGGCCCCGGTCCAAGCCTCAAGAGCCAGGCGTCAGACCTTCTTCCTCTTTTGGTCCTTATTTCTTATCACCTGCCCGTCCGCCTGACCCTGACTGCACCCACCCGATCGACCCGGAACTGCTTGCCTACCTTGATAGGTACAATTGGCACATCAAAGCCCCAGTGTGTACGAGTTCTGGCGCCATCCCTAACCAGACCCAATCTGCCAAAGAGGTTGTCGGCGCTACTCTCGTTCTTGTCGAAGCCATCCAGGTCTCGCCGAAATTTGATTGATTGTTCAAAAAGACCTTAACCCCGATTTCTCAGCTATTCTCCGGGTGCCTTCTAGCCCCTCGCCCCTCCCGCCGCACTGAGCATTATTAGAGTATTTTAGAGCTCTGGATTCCCCCAGATTTCTTGGCAAGAGGTTCATGCTCGCCCTGTCAAACAAATAGTGGGCAGCTCATTCTCAGGGAATTATAAGGCTACGCCACAGCCAATTCGTTATTCTCTCCTTGCACACTTCGCGCCTCTCGTCCCACTCACACTCCCTACATTTTCCCGTCAAATTTCAATTTGACTCCTGGTTCGACCAATAGCCAAGGATCAAACGATAGATAATTCCAGTTTCCCAAGAAGGCGCAGCGGATTAGGAAAGAAGAGAAAACAAAAGACGAGAAAAGATTTGCTGCGTACCTGCTTCTATTTCCAATTCAGCTCGGAGCCCCGATTAACCGCCGGTCAGCAACGCTTCATTGGGAAGGAAGTTCACGAAACACCACACCACCACTGTGACCACTCCCAAATTGAGCAGACTCTTTTTCGCCACTCTCAACAGCCTACCCGAGAATCGGCTGTACCCACGCGCACCTAATCTTGGAGATTATCGCGATTGAAAGAAAAAAAATTTTTCTCTTCCTCGCCCTTGTATTTCTTTTCGCATTGATCCACATCCAAGCGGGGATCTTGGGCTTGAATCGATAAGACCCCCTGACTCCTTTCAAGCTCATCCCCCCCCCTCGTCTAGCCGTTCTCCCCTCAGTGGGAACGACCCCGATCGACTGTTTAGCTCGCTTATAGAGCTTGTGGGACAACGAAAAAAAGAGACGTCAACCCCACAGCTCCAGACTGGAAGCAATATAATACTTTACCCCCCCAATCTTTTCTCATTTTCCCGTCTCTCTTCTTTCTGCCTTATTCAGCAAGGCCTTCCTTTACCGCCCACTCTCTCTCTATTTTTGGCTGGTACTTGAACGTTGCTTGATCCAGGGCCGCCTGGCCAACACGGAACTCGACGTCTCACTTTCACCACTTTCACACTTTTCGAATCCACACTCAACTACATCAAAATGGCACACCACAGCCGGAGGAAATCCGGTCAAGGCCTCTCCGCGAACACATCCCTGACGGACGTGAGGAAAGCCACGAGCTCCTCGCAGCGACGTTCTGGCAGCTCATCTAAGAAGTCGAGGGACCAATCGAACTACAAACTCGGGAAGAGCCCCAAGGAAAGGGAAAGGGAATATTATGAGTACGCTGATGACGGGGACGGTCGAGATACCTTTCCCCAATACTGGTAAGTTTTCGTTGATTTTCTTTATTTTTTCTTGCCTTTTCCATAACTTTTCCCCCCCCTTTTCTTTTTCTTTTACCTCCCCTTTCCACCTTTTGCGCTATGCGGGACCATCGTCGACTGTTCCCGCCAAGGGAGGTCGGTATGCACACCAATTCCCGAGGAAATAGCGAAAGAGTAGTCATTCTTCGTCTCCTCACGCAAGCGAAGTCTAGAGGCGGGTCACTTGTTGGGCCGTATTGCCCCATCCGTCGTTGTGCATCTCCACCTGACCTACGACGTGACCGGAAATTGTGAACGGGGATCGCCGTTGTGCTCTCATGAGCCGAAAGGTCCAACGAATGGTTCGGGGCGATAGACGATGGTAGCACTGTTCCTGCAGGCCGCCACAGCGCCTAGAGATCTTTTTTTCTTTTTTTTCTCTTTCTCTTGTTCCAATTTTTTTTTTTCGTTGTTAAATTTTTTTTTCCAAGCTAATTATGTACTTTGTTAGTATGGCTTGCGAAAAGCAGTTCCTGCCCGCCGACGACCGATGCCTATACTGCTCAGAAGCGTATGTATTACCCCATGCATAAACCCCCAACCGCCGTGAAGAACAATGACCAATACGTCTCACAGATGCCGCGAATATGACGAAAACTCATTCCAGCACATTCCACCCCACGGGGCGAGAAGCACGGGTTACCAACAACAATCTACCTCTTCATCCACATCATCATTATACAACTCGGGACACTACCGCGAACCCAAAGACATCATCCCGCGAGCCTGCCCCTCTAGACCTACGTCAACGTACTTTGCGTCTTCGCCAGTAATGCCAGGTAACGCAACAGCAGCAATCTCGGCTCTTCGGTCACTTACCATCCGGTCGGGCAGCCCGCCGTCACCGACGACAGGTAGTGGTGGTGGTGGATCCAGCCTCTGGCCATTCACGCGCAGCGCGGCAAGCCCGGAGACGACGTATCCACGTGGGGGGTTCTCGTCGACCTACGACAGTGCGTACGCAAAAATGGGGTACGCCTCGTCGGGGATGGGGATGGCTAGTGGTGGTTACGGCGGCGGTCACTACAGTTCCAGCGGGGTGGATCGCCCGCTCCCGTCTCGTCGGCCAGGTGGTTACTCGAGGCCCAAGAGCATCGAGCTGGTGACGCCAATGGTCAGTCGATGAACGAATAGGGGAACCGTGCGTGGTCCTGCTGGTTTCTAGCTTACAAGATCTACATACGCTACGGCTATGACTAGCCAGCAACAAGGAAATTGCGGGGTTGGTTTCGTCAGGGGTGGGGTGGGAATCAGGGACGACTAAAACGTGGAGAAGGAAGGGTGAGTGGGGATACCCCTTGCCATGGGTTCACGACTTTATGACTTATTACCTACTGTATAATCATGGGAGGGCAGAGGAGGAGGAAAGGAGGTCTGGGAGCGTTTACAAAAAAACTGGTGAGAAGAGGGGATGTTACTTTGCCTTTTCCTCGTTGGGGAAAGGATGAGTTGTTACTATTACCGCATGCATACATATACATACATACCTACATAGCATATATACAAGGAAGCCTCGGCTCAATGAAGAAGAAGAACATAGCATTCTAGTTTACTAGTAGCATGGCACGAGTCATGAGGTCACGAGAGCATGTTTTACTAGTTACAGGCACGAGAAAGGGCAAAAGCTAATGCTGTTTAATTCCCCTAGCGCCTCATAGACCATTGGGTCGTGTGTTGGTCTTTCTTTCTGCGTGGGGTAAAGGTGCGGCAACGGCAATTGGGATGTCTGGGCGGACGGGGGATGAAGAGATGCAGGAGAGGAGTGAAGGCTGTCAGGTTTGCAGGAGTTGGATGTTTTTTGCGTCCCCCACTTGTCCAAGCATAGAGGACTTGATATATCAGTGCTTTAAGGGTTATTGTAAACATGTAGATAGCAATGCTACCGGTATAAGAGGGGTGATATAATTCGAAACATTGAAGAAACGGAAAAAGGGAGGGGTTGAGGTTGATTGTTCTTCCCGATGCTGGGCAGCTGACCTCCCGTATGTCGGGACTAGGTTTGTCGATTTGGTCAAGGGGGATTAAACAATCCGGGGTAATGCGACCCCCTTTTTTGGAGCGGGCCAAGACCCCGATGGGCAGGTTAGTTCGGGCGCCAAGAATCTAGAGAATGTGAGTGACGATGTCAAGTGCACTGATTTTTTGGGCCTCGCCAGTTTCAAAACTATTACGGTTATTCTAGCAAGAGAGGTTTTCATTGAATTTAGGGGGATTGAGAATTGGGAATTTGGGGAGTCAATTCGGGGTGTTCCGGACATACTTTTGCTGAGGGTGGGAGCAGAAGGGCGGGCATAACCTCTCTTTCCTTCTTTTTATCTTTGTCGTCGCCTTGTTTTACTTGGATTAATAATCTGGTACAAGGATTGATAAAATCAAATACAGAAAAGAGAAAGTAAGAGTATAGGTCTATTAGCTATTTCCTCTTTCTCTCCTCTCATCCCGCAGCGAGGTCGCAGCGCCGGCAAGGAGGGTCATGTGAATAGCGACATTAGAAATAGAGACGAAGAGAAAGGAAACCCATCAATCAATTGATCTTAGTTTCCTTGTTTGGTGTTTCGTTCGCAGCTCCCCCTCAGTCCGGTCAATGCTACCACCCCCGCGTTTTTGATCCCAGCTTCCCCTGCGCCGAGAAAGACGGGCTTTAATTGATCGGCGAGGGGGGGTGTGTGATTGAGTGTCATTTTGTATTTTATTTTTATTTTGCGGGGTAATGAAGAGTCGAGCTGAGAGCGAGAGCAGGAGACCAAGATTGCTGTTGGTATTATTAAATAGAAACTAATAGGTGCACATGAAGGGAGAGGAAGACAGACACTTTGCCCTGTTGGGATGGGCTCTTGGATTTTATTGGTGAGAGCTGTGGGAAGAGAGTGTCTTCTTTGTGTTATTTTCTTGGGAGGTTTCTTAATATTAGTCCTCTTCTGTTTGGCTTCAAGGGGATATTATAAGAACTAATATACATATTCTAACTAGTTTATTTTATTTTATTTATTATTATTTTTTATGGAATGTTGGGCGTGTCTAGAGAAAGAACCTAGAGATGCGCGAAGCCTCTTCGAAATAGTCGTCTTCGCTAGTTAACGAGGTCAAAACCCGCCGACTTTCTCTTTATTCCTCTGTCTAGATCAATTACTTAAGCAATCAACGTCCTCAAGGTTGTTGTTCGAACCATTCTTAGTTAGTTTCCTAGGACATGTACGAAGTAACAGTATTATAGAGAGGAGTATCGCGTATACGGCCGAAACCTCACGGTTTGTTTTCCCATCTCTTTCTGTCCTCCATTTCTCGTTCATTTCGCTCTCACTCTCCTACATTTTTGGAGCCGAGGGAACACCACAAGCCGGAACATTCGAACATCAACATTTTCATCAACATTCCTCCTCGAGCAACTCATCGATGTACCACAGCATACCACAGCACTCCTATGTCTCCTCTGCAGAACGCGGGAGATTCCTCCGGATCTTGCGAGGGACCAACGAAGCGGACATCAAACGACACCCAGCTCTTTCCAAGCACAGGACAGGCAGGACACAAAAGGATCAACTTGCAAAAATCTCAAGAGGCCATAAAATCTTTAATCTTCTTTTTTTCATACATAAAAGGCGGAATATCTCTGTCCCCACCCTTTCCCAAACCAAAAAAGAAAAGGAAAAAAAAAGAAGAAAAATACGTACACTCCATACATACAGAGAAGAACCCCTCCACCCTTAAAACAATAACTCGAGGAACAACATAAAAAGAAGCACGGGAAACAGAAAAGTGTTTCCCTCTCATAATTTATAATCCATACACTTCATAGAGTCGAAAAAAAAAAAGCGAGATGAAGATTTGTTGAAAAAAAAGGTGGAAGCGTGTGTAAAGGAAGCAGTAAACAACAACCTCCCCGCCTTAGAATGGATGTCCCGCCGCCCCCGGCCGCGAGCTCGCCATCTCTCCGTACCGACCACGATGCTGCGTCGTGTCGTACGCCTGAATAAGCTTCGTCTGGCCTTCTTCCGCCTGCGAGAAGGCGTAGCCTCTTTGCTTGCGCATGCGCTGGACCTGTCGGACCTTGCGGATCGCCTTTTGGAACTGCTCCATTCTGTAGAAGAAGAAAACCTATTAGCTTCGTGTTGTGGATGAGAGAGAGAGAGAGAGAGAGGGCTTACCGTGGCCTGTAGTCCTGAATGTTATACTTCTGTATCTCCTGGATATGATGATACGTCCGCGGGAAATACATCCGCTTAGCAAACTTCCAAGCGAAATCCCTCATAAGACACATAACGGCCAACACCACCGTCTGCAGCCAGAAGACCGGATTGCCGTATAGCTTGGGTATAACCCCCGTGTACTCCCTCGACACGTTGGCCATGGGCGCCACGATACCGTACACGGCAATAAACACCCACCAGATCGCCATCGACCCCGGGATCGCCAGCACGTGGTACTTTGTCCAGTTCGACGTGATGAGCGCTGCCTTGCCGAGCACCGTGAGGAGCACGGTGCCGTAGAGGGCCGTGCCCCAGACCCAGTGGCCCGCAATCTTGCCGTCACCGAGGACGAGGTCGTTGTACCAGATGAGCTCGCCGAAGATGTATAGGATGATCGAGTGGTAGACGGCGTTGCCGACCCATTGGACGAAGACCTTGAGTTTGAAGAACTCGTTGCGCTGGCCCATCTGGTAGAGTTGGGGGTACCGGTCGAGGAGACGCGCCGAGATGAACTGGTCGAGGATGCCGAGTGCCAGAGGAGGGAGGACCGTGTAGAAGACGTTGTAGAAGGATAGTGTCCATGATTCGTAAATGACTTGTCCGGAAAACACGTTTTGGAAGGCGAACTGTATATGAGTGTTAGAGGTAAAGCAAGAAAACTGCGCCGAATAAAATATCCACTTACCCAGAACTGCGTCATGTACAGCGTAATGTTCTTATAAAAGGAAAATAGAATCGTCTTGCTAACCCGCTGATAGCTCCACGCGCCATGCACGAGCAACAGCTTCCTCAAATACCTAAACTGCGCAATCGCCACGTCCGCGCTCCTCGCCGCCTGCAGGCCCTCGACGCCGCTGATACCGACACCGATGTGCGCCGCCTGAATCATCGACACGTCGTTCGCCCCGTCGCCGATAGCGAGCAGGATCGACTCCTTCTGGTACCGCTTGACGAGCTTGACCACGAGCGCCTTCTGGAGTGGCGACACGCGGCAGCAGATGACGGCCTTGCACATGACGGCGAGGTCGAGGAAGAGCTTCTCGAGGTCCTTTTCGAGAGCGAACGTCAGGGATTTGCCGTCGATGATGAGCGCCAGAGTCTCGAGCTCGATAGTGCCGTCGCCTTGCGTTCGGATGGCATCGATCTTCTTCGTGATATTGTCGCGCGTCGCCTCGGCAGATTCTTCGTTGACGATCAGTAGCATCATGTCCTCGCTGAGCAGCTTGCAGCTCATGCCGATGTTGATGGCCGTTTCTTGCCGATCGCCCGTCAATACCCACACTTTGATGCCCGCCTGCTGGAGGGTATGAATTGTTTCCGGCACGCCGTCTTGAAGACGATCCTCGATGGCCGTAGCTCCGAGAAGGAAAAAGTCATGCTCGATAATCTCGGCAGCCTTGTCCAACTCGTCGGCGCGGTTGCCGCCGACCGTGGTCTGGGCCTGGTCAAACACCTGGTACCATTCCTGGAACTCCGGCTCGGGAATCTCTCGCATGGCCAAGCAAAGCGTCCGGAGACCCTCCGACGCGTACTCCTCAAGGTGCCTCAGCGTGACCTCGACGTGGGGGTTATTTTCGTTTAGGCGCTCGAGAATCACGGTATCGGCTCCCTTGCAGTAGCATCGAATCTTGCCGTCGGGGCACCGGTAGATGGTTGACATTCGCTTTCGGGTAGAGTTGAACTCGCACACGGCTAGGAGCTCGTATTCTAGCTCCTGGCCACCAGCCTCGATAATAACCGACCTGGGTTTGCGAGCGGTGAAAGTGTATCCGAGCTCCACGGCACCGGCTACCAACGCACCCTCATCGGGCGAAGCGGCCTGGTACTTGATCTTGCCTCCTTTCTCCTCTCGCTCGGGAATGACGGTATGGCAGGTGGCCAAGAGCGCAAGGAAGTGGTCGATGGCGGCGGCCGTCTCATGCTGGTTCTCTAGGTTCTGGCGAAGTGTCTTGAAGTCGTGGATTCCAACCTCGACGCCGTCCTGGATCGTCGCTCTCCGGTCTTCGGGCACCTCATCGGCATACTGGATTCCGGCAATACTGCACTGCTTAAACTCCATAATATTGCAGGTAAGCGTGCCTGTCTTGTCCGAGAATACGTATTCGACCATGCCGAGCTCCTCCACCAAGCTGGATGTCCTGCAGTTGGCCGGCGTGTCCGTCTGGTCGTAGTACATGTCCAGGTCATCGTTAATGAGCAGACCGTGCCAAAGCTTGACGATCTCGACCGTGACGAAGAGGGAGATGGGAACGAGAGACGAGAAGAGAACCCAATACGTGACCATGTCCTTCAGAATAGCCCTGACAATCTGGCCCGCATCGCTGATGGGCTCCAACATGAGGTACGAGAGGGAGTCAGAGTCGATCCTACGAGTCACCAGGTCGCCGACGGTCGAGATGATGCTGAGAACCAAGAGAATGGCGACTAGGAGGAGAACGAGGAGGTTGAGTTTCTTCTCGACCTTGGTGCGCTTAATCGGTGCCGCCGTGGCATTGCGCATAAGCTTTGTCTCGTGGCCGGTAAAGACGACAACGCCGTGGACCCACGGGGTATTCCTCAGGGTAGCACCGCGGAGAAGAAGCTGTTCGGGGTTGAGAGGGAGTTCCTTCTCACCACCGCCAGTCTGCATCGTGATCGTAGCTTCATACGTGTACAAGCTGCTGTTGGGCTGTTCCGACTTGATCCGCCCACCTAGGCGGGAGAGCTCGCTCGTGCTAACCATGGTCGAAGTTTCCGGTAGACCTTGCTTAATCTTGAGGTTGGTTTCGCCGTCGAGGTTCGCCGTTTCGATATAGCAGAGACCTTCGGGCTCGGAACTGGCAAGAAGAACCAAGTCGGCGGGGAATGGCTCCTCGGATTCGACCCTGATAATGTCGCCCACGGCCACATTGATCCACTTCGTGTCGGCAAACTCAGACCCCCGCAGGACGCGGGCCTTGGACATGTTGAGGCCCTTGTCGGCCTGTCTCCTCTTGTAGTCTTCCACCAACTCCTTACCAGCCGACACCAGCAGCACAATGATAAGGGGCGCAATGGTCGTGTATTGATTCGTCGGTGACAATCCAGGGATCTGCTGTAGCGCGGCGGTGAATAAGAAGAAGATGTTGGCGACTTTGGAGAACTGTTCGAAGAGGAATTTCGGGAGGAAAGTCGCAACGTTGTATTTCGCCGTCGAGATGTGGTTGTCAACGTATTTGTTCGCCGCGTTCGCCGGCGGGTTGTTGAGATATATTATACGGGGTCCCAGGGTCGCCGGATCGGGTTTCGATCTTCCAAAGCCGAACTTGAAATTGCCCAGATCAAACTTGCCCTCCTTTTTCGTAGTACTCCCCTGATCAAGATTGCCAGAGTCCACCCTCGTGCTGGTCTGTTCCGTTAAAGGTAGGTCCATCTCCGAGTACCCTTGGCCCATGCCCAACCTATTCTTCACTCGACCAAAGAAGCCACCACCGAGCCCGAGAACGCTATTCCGTTGTCGCGCGTTCTGCCGGGCCGGGGTCGGGCCAGTCGAGGGCGGGACGGCGCCGCCTTGTTGATAGTACGAGTCGGCATCGGTGGGATAGTCGTCAAAGTCATCGGCGTACCGCTGGTAGTTACCCAGCCCTGATGACTGACTGCTCTCGTACCGGTTTAGTTGGTAGGGACCTGTGTTCGCGCCGACAATACCGGCTTGTTGCCTAGGAGGTGATGCACCGGTCGAATACTGGTTCCTGAAGGCGGCGCCGCCCCCGCCGCCCACTCCTCCTCTTCCTCCTGCTCCCCCTACAAAGTCGTCATATGAAACGGATGGGCGACTTTGGGGATCGTGGTCGGCGGTATAGGATCGAAGGAGGTCATCGTCATTAAGGTCGGAGCGCTGGCCGGTGTAATATACAGGTTGCTCGTTTTCTAAATCTATCAGACTGTTCCGCGAGTGCTGGGGCTGCCCACGCGTAGGTCTGCCAGACATGGCGGAAAGGGAAGCCCTCGGGGGCTGTGAGGATTAGGTGGCGGATACGGGGATGGGTTCGATCAGGACAGGCTCGATTGCGATGATGAATTAGGATTAATGGGCTGCATGCGGATAACGAAGGACGTTCGAATCGTTGGAATGCTTTCGAGCTGTTGTAACTCAGCGAGCGATATGTTGCATTGGGCGGGTAAACAGATTCGCGAGGGGCTCGACAAAGGGGGGTTTCGGGATGATGAGCGAAGGGGAAGGGAGAAATCGTCGAAAAGGCTGCGTAGTCCTTTTTTTCTCTTTCGCTTTCAAATGTCAAGGTGCGCACGAAACGAATGGGAAAGTTTTCGAGGGAGGGACGAAGTTCGTCAGCTCAGCTTAGCGTCGTAATAGCAGAATCTCCAGAAACATTAAGTTGAATTACGTGTTCGGGATAGGAGATTCTTTCAGAAGTCTCGAAGGCGGATGATTGACAAAGGGTTCGATATTTCCGAATTCATTTGTCGCGGCCAGCCCAGCACAGCCTCCTTTTCTGGCGCAGACGTTGCCTACAAGGAGTACGAAGTTACGTGGTGTGAACGAATGCTCAAGAATCATTGGGTTTTTGGAGACAGGGGTAAACTGTAAAACTTGCAAGAATCAAGACGGAGCCTACGTAGCACCGTCAAGCCGGGCTGGGAGCACTGTACACTACTTGCCCAAAGCGACAAGTTGACAGTATTTGTAGACGACAACACCTGTGTCAGCCTGGCATCCCAGCTGCAAGCTTGTGTTTGCACTTGTGGCTGGGGCGTGTTACAGGTGCGCAGCCCACTTTCCTCCAATATAAACTATGTACTTCATGAAGGTCAAGGTGCGGTACTTCTCCCAAAGAAGTTGCTTAGATAACATTCTCTCTCCTCGCCTCTATTTGCTCTCAGTTCCTGAAATGATCGAGTTTAACAGGCGGATTTTGAGAGACCGCTTCTAGCAGGCATCAATTGATTCCTTTTATTTCTTTCCTTTCAGCCCGAATGCCAATGTGACGATTCCGAAGGAGCCGTTGGGCTGATGCGAAAGCAGTGGCTGAGGTGGAAATAACTTGAAAGCATTGGCGCAACTAGCCCAATCCAGCCAAGTACATGTACAATCGGAGTTTATACGAGACGATCAAGTGCGAAGTACGAAGTAAACTGCAAAGTACTCGCTTGGACGGCTGCAGCATCGCACAGTACAGGATGCACATCATCCCACACTTGCACTATGTAAAGTTTAGCTTGGAGATATTTGTGGCTGGGGTTACTAAGAATATCCACGGCGGCTGCAAAGTACTTGGAAAGATCCTGAAGAAGACCTGTCTTCTCAATATCAAACAGCCGAGCCTCAACCAACACACAACATCCATCCTTCACTCTCACACCACGTTATCAGCCTAATTCACACAGCAAAACCCGCGAACTGTTGAATTCTATTGTGCCTCACAAACACACTCACAAGCGGCCGGCCCCAGAGTGAGCTTGACTTGCCAGGCAGATTTTACGAGCAACTCTGTCAAGCCTGACATCATCGGCGTCAAGTCCTCACATACGAAAAGCCTCCGCTATCTCTCCATCTCTCATCATGGTCTGCTCCAAGTGTCAGAAGCTCACCAAGGGAACAACCCTTGCGACCCCCGAGGTCAAGAAGAAGAGCGAGATGTACTACGGTTCTCCGGCTTCTTCGTCTAAGGGTACGGATAAGAAGAGTGTGACGCTAGCAAATGCTGGTATTAGCAAGGTTCGTCCCGCAGCTCTCTGTTTATCTCTCTTTTATTTCTTATTAGCTAACACAAACTTCAGAGCAAACTACTATCGAAATCTGCCAAGAATCCTTATGCTCAGTATGCGAGTTCCTGCTCAAAGTGCAAGACCAAGGTTTCCCAGGGCTTCACGTATTGCCAGTCTTGCGCGTATCAGAAAGATGGTGAGTGCTCATTCCCGCCTCTTATAGCCAGTATAGGAACCAAATTAGCTAACTTCTAGAAGCATGCGCCATGTGCGGTAAGCCTAATAAGAAGACCAAGACTGGCGCGCCTGTGATCAGCGGTCAGAAATTCAATCTCAAGTGATGAGATGATTTCTTCTAGATCTCAACAAGTACATGGAGGATCTCATGCCATGAGTTCTTTCCGGCGACGTAGGGCCAGAATAACCAGTGCCTTGCCACGCGCGTCCACACCAGCTAGCAGAGTCGAGGAACGTGAAGTAACGCCCAGGAAAGCTAAATTGAGACGGCTACGGGGTGAGTAGATGACACTGAGGCCACCACTCGCTTGAAGATGAACTACTACCATATACCAGGCGAGACGTCGAGAGCGCGGCGATCTGGGCACATATAACACTCCTAAGAGACTTGATGGCAATTAATCATAATTCATTGTTTAACTCGAGTACATAAACTAGCCCTACACCTTCCAACGCTTCCAAATAGGTGCTCCAGCGCCCTATTTAATCCAAATACCAAGAGAATCAATCCCTGTTTCCCCAACTCCTTCAAAGGGACGGCCTCCGGGGGTTCCAGACCGCCGTCTGCAGCCACTCCTTCAAGTGCCGGTTCACCTCCTCCGCCCCTTGCCACAACACCCAGTGGCTTGCATCGACCTCGACCTTCGTCAGCCGATCAAAATGTTCACCCATCCCCTGCGCCATCGCCGGCGGTAGCGCCTGATCCTTCGAAGCAGCGATAAATAGACTAGGAATATTGATGCGAAGACCCTTGAGGCCTTTCTTCAGCAGCGGCACCTCCTCCTTGTAACTGAGCTCGCCGGTCCTATACCAATTCAACGGACCATGCAGACCATTCTTGGCAAACTGCTCGGCATAAAAGTCGATCTCCTCAGGGGTAGCGAGCGGCGTCTGCCCCAGCTTCTCGAGGTTATCAAAAAGGACACCGTCGCGGGTCGAGAACCCATACTCCCCATCCGGACCCTTCCCGCCAAACAAGGCATTCAAGAACTGCTTAATCTTCTCCTTGCCCTGAATCTGCTTCTCAACATCCTCTCCCTGGAACTGCAACTGATACCTAAAATTCTGCAACTTCCCCGCCTTAATAATAACATCCAAAGGTACCCACTTCTCCTTCGGCGGCCCGTACGGCACGCAAGCGCAAAACACCGCCTTCACAATCTTAGGATGCCAAAGCGCGACCCTCCACGCCAACCCCGCGCCCCAATCGTGCCCGCCGACGATGACGGGGACGTTGGGCCCGCAGACGTGCTTGACGAGCTCAGCGACGTCGTCGGAGAGGTTCTTGAGGGAGTAGCGCTCGACCTCCGTGGGGGCGTCGGTGCCGCCGTAGCCTAGGTTGTCGGGGACGATGACGCGGAGGTTGAGGGCGAGGAGGGCGGGGATCTGGTAGCGCCAGCCGAGGCTGAGGT